>BLSH010445410.1:499548-517835 GCA_018402905.1 Glandirana rugosa
TAACAGTCCACCCCTGTATCCCACAATGTAACAGTCCACCTCAGTATCCCACAATGTAACAGTCCACCTCAGTATCCCATGCTGTAACAGTTAACCCCTGTGTTCCACAATGCAACAGTCCACCACTGTATCCAACGATGCAACAGTCCACCCCTGTATCTCATGATGCAGTAGTTCATCCTATATCCCATGCTGTAATCGTCCATCCCTATATCCCATGTTGTAACAGACCACCTTGGTATTCCATACCTTAACAGTCCACCCCTGTGTCCCACAAAGTAACAATCCACCTTATTATCCCATGCTATTAAAGTCTATCTCTATATCCCATGCTGTAACAATCCAAATATGTATCCCATGCCGTAACAGTCTGCCTCTGTATCCCACAATGCAATGGTCCAGCCCGGTATCTCAGTATCACGTACCTGGTGATGAATGGAATGTTGGGGAGGCCTCTCTTGCATCTCCTGCCCAACACTTCTGGAGGGGGAGACAGAGAGTGTGAGGGCACGGAGTGAAACTAGTGCCGGAGTAGCTGGCTGGTGAAGTCCGCTCTTAGGTGGATGAAGCTGGGGGGTTGCAGTCCTAAGAACAGGATACTGAAGCAGCTTGGCACCAGAGCAGGAGATGGTAGCAGAGCCGGTATGCAGGTAATGACCAGCGGCAGCCAGGAAACAAGGGACTGAGTCAGCAGGCAGAGCAAGTCCAGGAAGCAGGCCAAGGTCGGTAACAGCCAGGCATTGCATTACAGAATCAGCAGACGAGTCCAGTAAACAGGAAGGGTTCAGAGCGATCAGATGAACAAGTTTAATGCAGGAGCAAAGACAAAGTCCAGGAAAAAGCCGGGTCATACACAGTTAAGCAGGTTCAATGGATCAGGTCACAGGAATACAGGTACAAGCTGAAGACCATTCAGCAACTGCTCTTGGTGACAGGGTAGATTACATAGGCAACTGGGTGCCAAGTACGCACACTAACTCATATGTGCACTTGTATGAGTGTGCGCAAGAATGAGAGCACGATGAGCTGGAATAATAATCTATTGCCACTTTGCCTAGAAGTTTGAGCATCTGAGCAATGCACACGTGCACGAATATGAGCATTAGGCCGCACTGGTCTTCTGGTGCTGGGAATATGGTTTACCTTACAGCCACGATGCAATGGTCCACACATGTATCCCATGCGCTACAGGTCCACCCCTGTATACCATGATGCAACAGTCCACCCCAGTATCCCATACCGTAACAGTCCTCTCCTGTATCCCACAATGTAACAGTCCACACCGTATCACGTGCCCTAACAGTTCACCTCAGTATCCCACACTGTAACAGTCCACCTCAATATACCATGCTGTAACAGTCTATCCCCGTATCCCACGTTGTAGCAGTCCAGTTCAGTATCCCACGGTGTAACAGTCCATCTTGGACTCCCATGCTATACTCTGTTCCACTTCAATATTCTGTGCTCCATCACCAAGCCTTGCTGGTTAGGGGAAGAATGGAACACATAAGCATTTCTCTGTTACTTAAAGTCAAACTTAAGACCTAGACAAGCAACTAAATACACAAATGAAATGGCTGTATAGTAAAAGTAAATTCAGCAGACTGAGGCCATTTTTCTGTTACTCAACTGTGTCCTACTATCAACATGTTCCTTATTAGCACATGAGTGTTGCAAAGTAACTCATTGGCTACTTGTGCTGCTTCTCCCTCTCCCAGTCCAAGCTCAGCTAAGTAGGGATTTCAAGAAACCAAAGTCACATTCAGATCACTTAACACTGATTGTGTTAAAAATACATTTAATGCTCAATTAATTCAGAGCTGCTTTAATTTGTGTCTTTATAGCCCCGTACACACACGGGTGCAATGGTCGTACGTCCAAAATCGTATGTTTACTGTTGTGTCTCACGTACTGACATGCACTAAGCGATTGTACAACCAAGCCTAACGTAGTGACGTGTTACGAGTGTATAAAGAGGAAGTTCAGGTGAATGTGATTTGTAAATTAGGAACGTAGGTTTCCAAGAACGGACACTTCCGGGCATTCCTGACTTCTGAGCATGCGTGTTTTGCACGTACAACTTTGTTGGACCAACTTCTCTGTACACACGAGTCAACAGTCGTACGACCGCTTGTTGTACAACCAAAGTTTTCTAGTCTGCTCATCCAACTACCGTTGTACGACGGCTGTTGTAATCGCGTGTACTAATGGTCGGATGATCATACAACAAGCTGGTTGTACGACAGCTGTTGTATGACCGTTGTACCGTGTGTATGGGGCTTATATCTGCCAGAAGTTCTGTTTAATTGATGGCAAAACACCTTACTTTATAGGTACATCTCATCTGCATGATGTGTAATTACTAGTTGTCAATAGTTGCACTTTCTTAAGGACAATGCCCCCATTTTTTAGTGTTCCTATTTCTAGAAGGTCCAGTGACCTGCCTTTCAAGCAAGGGACAATACTAATCGAGCCCCACCATTATTTAGCAGGAAAAGGTGTCCTCTCTAATTTTCTGGGGATGTTGGCTGCTAAGATGACATAGTTGTCCTTTTGTTGTTGTGAATCCTTATTTCATTGTGCATAGTCCAAATAAGAGATGGGTTAACCCAGTGGAGTAAATACACCGTGTGTAGTGATGCTGTCACATGATCTGTGGTTCAAGCTGCCCGTCCACCACTAGCGAACACAATGGGGGGGGGGGTAATCTACAGCTGGCCATAGACATGGACTACTCACTCTCTCTAGTGCTGGGATTCCCTGCCAATGAATCAAAGCATTGCATAGGTAGTTGACCCTTTCTTTTTTCATCTTAGAATGAAATAGGATGGATTAGCCTGGTCTTGTGAGTTGGAAAATCTCCATGAGTTATGATAAACACCTCTAGTACCCCTAAGCAGGCTGATCCTCCTCCAAAAGTTGGGTTGGATTCGTTATTGGAAACCAAGTTAAGATGAGTACATACATGAAACCATCTGAGAAATGGGGCATCCCTTAAAAGTTTGTATAAACCCAATCAATTAAATTTTACTAGTATATGTCCAGATTAAGGTGTTCAAAGTGCAAATCTCTGATCTTCGTCAGGTAAACCCACCACATCACACTGACCCTTGAGTTATTAAGTAGGTCAAAAACACCCTTTTATTGAGAACAATTCAACATCCAGCAACATACTGTAACTAACAAAGGCAAGTGCCAAGCCCAGCATCTAGGGTATATTGCCTAATTTCTTCATTAATGCTTATTGGCTTGTGTGCATAATGATGTCACATTGCTTTCCCCACCCAACATGCTTCATCAGCACAATGTAATTTTTTAACCACTTCCTATTATAGAGTGACAACTCTTCCGACATCTGAATTACTCTCCAGCATCATCCACTTGCCGACTGCCTAACTGTAAATGTACGTCATTACTTTGACGTTAAATACCGGGGTTATGGCAGCAGCTAGCTGCCATAACCCTGTTATCTTTTTTTCAGTCTGGGGTCGGCATCATATAAAAGTGATCCCAGTGGCAAATTCGCTGCAAGATCACTTTTATAGATGCACTCCTCCCGACGCTTACCGATCGCCTCTGAGCTTACTGGAGCTGTCGGTAAGCCCGGAGCAGATCTGATCCCTGTGATGCCTGGGCAGGAAGCCGAGTGAGGGCAAGGTAGCCCCCACTTGGCTCTATGCCCTTGGAGGACCAGAGCGACGTCTGAAGTCACTTCTGCCTCTGGGGCTTAAAGGGATTTTTTTTCTTCTTAAAGTCAAAATTACATTTTTTTTTTAAAGGTAAATGAGAGATCTGTGGTCTTTTTGACCCCAGATCTCTCAATAAAGAGTCATGCTTATTTCATTACAAGGGATTTTTACATTCCTTGTAATAGGAATAAAAGTGATCAAAAGAAAAAAATTAAAGGGACAGTGTAAAAATAGAAAGTAAAATAAATAAGAAAAAAAAAAATTAAAGCCCCCCCATCCCTCCGGGCTCACACGCAGAAGCGAACGCATATGTAAGTCACGCTCACATATGTTAACAATGTTCAAACCACACATGTGAGATATCGCTGTGAATGTTAGAGCGCGAGCAATTATTTTAGTGCTAGACCTTCTCTGTAACTCTACACAGGTAACCTGTAAAACTTTTAGTATCGCCTATGGAGATTTTTAAGTACCGTAGTATGTCGCCATTCCATGAGCATGCGCAATTTTACAGCATGACATGTAAGGTGACGTGTTTTACAGCGTGACATGTTGGCCTAACCTTACTGTTTTTTTTTTTAATTCATTAAAATGTATTTTTTTATTTAAAAAAATTGCATTTGAAAGACCACCATTCACATATGGGCAGTGCGAACGGATTCCGATTTGAAAAAGTGTCAGGTGCAAGTCTAGTGTGTTGCAGTGCGATTTTAGGGTGCATAGAATTGAATGAAAACTGCATCCAAATTTCTGATCTGTCCTAACACAATCCCACTGCATTTCCAATTAGTCTCTGCTGTCTTTTCGACCTGCCTTCCCAACTGTATCCAAGGGAAGAGAGAAAGAGACAAAGTCCAAGGATATGATCATGATGAGAGAAATTGTAGTTGTAGCAAAATTGCATGAAAAATGCATTAGAATTGAATTAACTCACACTGCAACTGCTCCTTGAACCCGCACTGCAAAACGGATTCAGCTCACAACACATCAGTTTTGAACCTAGTCTTAAAGTCACTAAAAACTCTAGGATTAGGCTGACAACCAACAAACATGAAGGTTTCAAGCAAGAAACGAATAGTAGCTCCCATGTTGGCAGGTCCCCTGTAATCCTTTTAGGAGGTTTTTAGAGTGGGGAATTGGGAAATAAAGGGTTAAAAGTGGTGTTTTCCTATCAAGCCATTTTTCTCCATATTGCAAAGGGCACATTTGCCCATAAACTTTCAAGGTGATTGCATCTTTTTATGGAGCATATGTCTTACACCAAGGGTACAATAACTTCGCCCATGTAACTTGTCTAAGGTTTTCATGGGTAATTGAATGACAAATGGCAGCTAACTACCTATTCACAGCAATAAGCCTTTTCTATTAAACATTTAATTTAATAAAGCGTTGAGTAGCATAGCGTACAAATTGCTACGAAGGACAGTATCTGAGTGTATTAATATTTAAAGCACTCAATTTCCAAGGAAGTTCTTACTGGGCATGGATTGTTGCACTTACTGAGATGTGTAATCTTCTTAAAGTTAATAGGCCAGTTGGCATAAACTTAATGTGTTGCCGGCTTTGTTGCGTATTCCATTTCAAGGAGTACAAATGAAACGTGATGGCAGTCATTGTGTGCGCCTCTCAACATTCCGCGTTTTCTTATAATAACGGAGGTGTGCGGAACATGCGTCTTGCCCAAGCTGCTTCTTATTAAAGAAGAATTTCGCTTGGGGGAATTAATGGACTTCTGGATAAATTGAGAAACCATGAGAATGTTAGTCGACGTGCAGGTGGTCTTTCAGCTGAAGTACAGCAACAATGGGTTCCAAAGCCTAAGTACAGCCAACATTATTTTCATTTAATTTCGGGGAAGAATTACAAGTTGTTTTTTTGTTTTTTTAGAAAGTTTGAGACTTTCCCTATGATGGGCATGCAAGAAATGGTGCCTACGGTTATCATTGAGACAGGAAGTCACAGACAGCAATGTATATATTTCCAGATGCTCTAACCTTTCCGCTCCCTACTTAACCACTTCAGCCCCGGAAGGATTTCCCAGGTTAGGGCCAGAGCACTTTTTGCGATTCGGCACTGCGCCACTTTAACTGACAATTGCGCGGTCGTGCGACGTTGTACCCAAACTAAATTTGCGTTCTTTTTTTCCTTTTTTTTTGATCACCGCAGTGTCATTTCTGATCGCCGTTATAAACAAAGAAAGAGCGACAATTTTGCAAAAAAAAAATTTCTTACTTTTTGCTAAAATTCAAATCCAAAAAAAAAAAATGTAAAAAAACATTTTTTTCATCGGTTTTGGCCGATTTATATTCTTCCTCATATTTTTGGTAACAAAAATCGCAATCGACGTTTATTGATTGATTTGTGCAAAAGTTGCCCCATTTACAGATGATGAGAATTCATTTCTGGGGTTTTTATTTTTTTTGTTATTTTTTACTAGTAATGGCGGCGATCTGCGATTTTTAGCGGTACTGCGATATTGGGGCGGACATGTCGGACATTTTTGACATTTTTTTGGGACCAATGACATTTATTCAGCGATCAGAAATTTAAAGGTCCACTGATTACTGTATAAATGTCATTGGCAGTGAAGGGGTTAACCTGCAGGGGGCAATCTAGGGGTTAACTGTGTTCCCTGGGTGTGTTATAACTGTGGGCGGGGGGGGGCTGGGCTACCATGGGCATGAGAGATCTAACTGATCCCAGTGACAGGGATCAGTAGATCTCTTATGTCCCCATTGACAGAGCGGGGACCCAGTGTTTATATTGGCGGTTCCCCGTTCTATCACTCTGGCTGCTCATCGCGCCGGAGTGTGTCAGGCACGAGAGCTCGCCGGCAGCGGCGTGCGCTCGCCCCCTAGCTGCACCTGCGTAAATAGGCGGCTAACTATACAGCGCGCAGTGTGGAACCAGTTAAAATGTGTTTTTTTTTCTGTGTATGCATGGGGGAAATGTTCCATGCAGTGGAAGCTGGTGCTATATATTTTTTTTTTGGGGGGGGTGGCGGCAAACATACCCCCCACAATCGCTTCCCCTCCTTCTCGGCCGTAGGAGAGCAGCCAGGTGGACAGTGCTCTGCTCCCTGAGCCCACCCTTTTTGAAGCCAATTGGAACCTCAGGCTCTAATCATGTGCTTAAAAAAAACCCTATTGAAATCCATGTGTCCGGCGCCCTGCATGTAGATTAGGGGCCAGACGCATGGATCAGGGGGGCGGCGCCCCTGCACCCCTGATGAGCAACTGCCACTGGTTCCATCCCTTTCTGATTTTGATTTTTTGTTAAAGGATAAGTTCACCTTTGGGGAACATGTTACATGTTCCACCCAATGTAGCATATTCCCAATGCTTTTTTAAAATAGCACCTTTAAATATATGAGCCCAAAAGCCCCAATCAGGTACAAGCAGCGCTAAAATATAACTTTTTAAATACAGTCTTTCAAGTAATATGTATAGTGCCCAGAAACAGAACAATTGTCCGTTAAAATGATCCGTGCTGGCAGGCAGGATCTATCCCAACTTTGTCCGCCACCATACCACGTGAATATACACAGGGAGGTAAGTATCCCCCCTATGTGGAAAGACTCACCAAAGGTAGTATCACATGCACCTTGTAATCTCAGGTAGATATCAGCAGTTTCCCGCATCCAATCGGATCCATTCCAATCTCAAACGATCTTATGTGTATGGGAGCCAGCAGATACCAATTGTACGTAATCACCCGCCTCCTCTCTCCGGGGTCTCGGTTGCTCCCCGAACTCTCACCGTTCCTCAGTCGGTTCTCTCTCAGATCGTATGTACACAAAACGCTGGGCAGCCTGCTGGGTATCTGCTGGCTCCCATACACATAAGATCGTTTGAGATTGGAACGGATCTGATTGGACGCGGGAAACTGCTGAATAATAGCTCAGTCTCTGTCAGATTGGATGGAGAGCGTCTGTGAACTGCAATTTTCAAGTCTTGCCTCAGATTTTCAATTGGATTTAGGTCTGGACTGTGACTGGGCCATTCTAACACATGAATATGCTTTCATCGAAACCATTCCATTGTAGCTCTGGCTGTATGTTTAGGGTCGTTGTCCTGCTGGAAGGTGAACCTCCACCCCAGTCTCAAGTCTTTTGCAGATTTTATTCTAAGATTGCCCTGTATTTGGCTCTATCCATCTTCCCATCAACTGATGTGGAGTATTAGTTTTCTGCCACACATAAGGTTTTGCTTTTAGGCAAAAAAATTTAAATTTTGGTCTCATCTGACCAGAGCACTTTCTTCCACATGTTTGCTGTGTCACCCATGTGGCTTCTCGGGACTTCCTATGGCTTTCTTTCAACAATGGCTTTCTTCTTGCCACTCTTCCATAAAGGCCAGATTTGTGGAGTGCACGACTAATAGTTGTCCTGTGCACAGATTCTCCCACCTGAGCTGTGGATCTCTGGACCAGTCTGGTGTGTTCCTTGGCCTTCATGATGCTGTTTGTACACTAAGGTTCTCTAACAAATCTTTGAGGGCTTCACAGAACAGCTGCATTTATAGTGAGATTAAATTACACACAGGTGGACTCTATTTACTAATTAGGTGACTTCTGAAAGAAAATTGGTTCCACTAGATTTTAGTTAAGGGTATCAGAGTAAAGGGGGCTGAATACAAATGCACACAACATTTTTCAGATATTTATTTGTAAAAAAAATTCAAAACCATTTATCATTTTCCTTCCACTTCACAATTATGTGCCACTTTGTGTTGGTCTATCACATAAAATCCCAATAAAATACATTTACGTTTTTGGAGGTAACATGACAAAATGCAGACAATTTCAAAGGGTATGAATACTTTTCAAGGCACTGTATACCCAGTGAAGTGAATAGCCTCAGGTGATACACAGAGATTATACAAATCCTCCTACATGAGCTTTACCTGTTTATCTGCAGTATTCTCTTCTCTACATACGTTCAAAAGTGGTGAATTGTGATAAAATCTTTCTTCAACTGTCAGTATCACAGAGGAGGGGATGGAGAGCTGCAGTTAGTGTGTGAGAGATGATTGAAGGAAAGGGACACACCCCTCTTTAGATATGGCACAGGAGATACATACAAGATACATTTGGGACGGGGAGGGAACTCAGCACAGAGCTTGTCTATTCAGAACACAGCTCTGTATCCTTGCTTCAGTCCTGTACTGTGTGGAAGGGGGTGCGTCCCTTTTCTTCAATCATCTCTCACACACTGTAACTGCAGCTCTCCGCCCCCTCCTTTGTGATACTGCCAGTTGAAGAAAGATTTTATCACAATTTACCACTTTTGAATAGCAGTAGAGGAAAGAAGACTACACATAAACAGGTAAAACTTATGTAGGAGGATTTGTATAACCTCTGTTTATCGCCTGATGCCCATCACTTCACTGGGTATATGAGAATGTTCAGAAGTGACTCATGCCGCTGATACCAGAGGAACGAAGCACCAGAGAGAAACAACACTTAGAGCTTTGGAGAGAGTTAAGTAAACACTAAAGATATATGTGCTTAGTTCAGATTTCAGGACTGAATTTTACAACCACATCAAAGTTAATTGGCTGTTTGTTTCCTACCTGTCAAGCATATAATTTGATAGGTGGTATCCTTAACCAATTGGCAGGCTCAGAAAGTAGGGTAGGCAGTGTCAAGCAGGAGACATTGAGATGACAGCTTATCTGCAGATAGATTTGAATTCAAACTTGGGACCCCAGTACTGCAAGGCAGAAATACTAACCACCAAGCTACTGTGCTGTGTAATCAATGCACATTTTGGTAAGAATTGGAAATGAAGCTGTAAATGCATAGAGAAATACAAGACCACCCTGATGCTGGAAATATGGTGTTTTAGGACCACCCTTTGTTCAGGTATCTGCTAGTGATTCCCAGCTCCATCCACCACAGGGTGCTGTCTCAGACAAAGTTAAATTGGTATTAAACCTAAAAAACTGTAATATATTGCAGATCACCAATCTTTAAATGCGAGAGCTGCTATATTTTTCTTTGTTTAGGCCTTTTTTTTTTGCTTTTATTTCACTTATTTTCCGGCCAGTAACACACTTCCTGTCTTAGGATGTCTCCAGTGTGGATGAAGAAGCAATGGAGACATATTTGTACAGCAAAATTGTCTGGGGGATGAATAGTGTTAAAGAGGTTATGTTATGCTTACATTCTCTATTCAAGAATATTGCATAGGATGACCCTGAACCTTCACTTATGGGGGCCCCACTGGCACTCTCTGCTCTGCCTCTTTCATACCACAATATGAAACTGCTTCCTATGGGGGTGCACGAGTGGGCCTGTTTCAAAGTCAGGTTGTGTGTGTCCATAGACACATAGAGTGGCTCGGCCCCGCCTTCCTCTCTCTCCTCTGGAATTGACTGACAGCAGCAGGAGCCAATGATTCTCACTGCTTTTGGCCAAGCTTGTGAGAGCAGGGACTGAGAACAGAAGACCTGTAGACAGGCACAGCGCTGGATCAGAATAGGACTAGCCTCCACCTCCTTGAGGGACAGAATGTCTATAGCCGACTCCTCCTGCATAAGGTCCACTCCACCCAGCTTACTGCCCTGTCCAGGGCCTGTGTGTGATGGCTACATGCTCACAGGTGTGGGATATTTGGCTCCTATGCCCCAGATCTGAGTTTGTCCCTCCCCTGACATCACTGTCAGAGGGCTCTACATAGAGGGGGCCTAACACCTAGTGTCACTATCAGCTGCGCCAGACACTTTTCTGGTACAGAGCCACCTAGTGGCAAAGTAGCTAATTGCACCTGCCTACAAGTAGAGGGGACAGGCTATCTAGTGGATCTGAATGAGTGAATCACAGGTTCACTTTAAACTTAGCCAATTCAACTTTAGCACAGTTGCTGTGTTTTCTGAATGGCATTAACATTCAACTGATTAATTTTACTTGTTACCTGAAGATTTACATTTTTATTTTTTTTAAGATGATTAAATTTGACCTTAACTGTAAAGCACAAACTACCCAGATTTTTATTCCTGAGTACTAGAAAAATATCGACACTCTTGACTTTTCCTAATTTGCTTGATTTTTAGCTCAGCATGAAAATTCATATATTTAAACAGTTCACGATTTTAATTTTGTTTACCTATTATTTCACTTCATTAATCAAATTGAGAGGATTTGATTAATGAAAGAAAATAGCTTTTTTGCTCGCATCTCTAAATGCCACATGTGTAAAGTAATTGGCAGAATGTTTTCCAGGCATTCTAAGTGGTCTGATTGGGTCAGTAAAGTAATTCTATTTATCTCTGTTCGCCTCTGTAAAGTATTTATGTTTTAGTTTATATATGAAGAGTATGCTCCCTGCTGCTAAGACACCACTGCAGCTTCTATAGGGCAGGAAAAAATGTATTCCAAAATCAGTATATATTATGTTTACTTCAGCTATTTTTGTACTATAGAGTGACACATCAAATCTAGTTTATTAAGCAGCAGCTTATTTTTTTATAGTTGCTCTGAGATTGTGTTCCATGGCGACAGCTAAATAGTCAACCCTGGTTCATCAAGCTGCAGGAGCTCTTAGGGCACCTAAAATGTTCTTATTGCATGCTAAAGTGGCCCCTCTGTCAATTTCATCATATGCTTAGCAAGTGCAAATTAGCACACCTAGAGTGCAATTGCAGCTTGATGAATCATTGCACCTCTTTCAGGTGATGGCTACTGGTACAAAGTCGAATGAGAGTGTCAAACAAAAGGTCAGGGGGTCCAAAATATTTTCGATTAGTTCATAACAGGAAACTATTAAATAGCTGACTCGTTTCAGGGGTCAAAAATCTCCCTTCTTCTTCAGGGCTTGGGTATTGTATGTAACATGATTTGGATATTGGTAATCACCAGTAATAATTATTTGGTGTGTTAAAAGATACCAAGGATCAGTGTATCAGGGTGTTTTTACAGAGCCTCAAGGGTTTAGCCTGGTCCACCCTGTCTGTGCAAGGTGTGTTATGTGCGCACCCTCGCTAGAGTATGGCCTTTTGGCTGTGGATGGTTTTGAAAATGGGCATGTATGTGTTGACTCTTTGCCATGCACACAGGTCCTGTTGAATATTTAAATGTCTTCCCCTATGGTGACCAGAGCTTCAAGTGTCTTTTTGACAGCTACTGTGTTTGTGTAATTACTGTCATTCCTGCTTTTCCTGTTGCTGACCCAGATTGCTTGACCCTGATCATGTCTACTGGAACCCCTTTTTCCAACTCTGTCCATTCTGTTACTCCTGTCTGCCACCTGCCTTGGCCTCTGCCTGAACACTGGCCATTATTCTGCCTTGGCCTCTGCCTGAACGCTAACCATTCTGCTGCCTGCCTTGACCTCTGCCTGAACACTAACCATTCTCCTGCCTGATGTCTGCTTCTGGCTCTGCCTGAACACCACATCAACCATTCTGCTGCCTGCTCCTGGCTCTGCCTGAACACTCACCATTCTCCTGCCTGCTGTCTGCCTCAACCTTTGCCTGAACACCAACAATACTTCTGCCTGCCCCTGCCTTTTTCACCAACAATTCCCCTGCCTGCCTACTGCTTCAATCTCTGCCTGAACACCAACCATTCTCCTGCCTGCTCCTGGCTCTGCCTGAACACTCACCAGTCTCCTGCCTGCTGTCTGCCTCAACCTTTGCCTTTGCCTGAACACCAACAATACTTATGCCTGCCCTTGCCCCTGCCCTTTTGCCACCTGCTTCAATCTCTGCCTGAACACCAACCATTCTCCTGCCTGCTGTCTGCTCCTGGCTCTGCCTGAACACTCACCAGTCTCCTGCCTGCTGTCTGCCTCAACCTTTGCCTTTGCCTGAACACCAACAATACTTCTGCCTGCCCCTGCCCTTTTGCCACCTGCTTCAATCTCTGCCTGAACACCAACCATTCTCCTGCCTGCTGCCTGCCTCAAGCTGGGCCTAAGTTTCGGTCACTTGATCCAGCTCCCCTGTGTCAGCTGGCAGCGACTGATAGGGGGGAGAAGAGGTAACTTGACAATGGCTGGTAAAGCCTGGGGTTGTGACATCATTAATAGGATCCTATGGCTCATCCACTTTCAGGTCTCCCTCTTCTCCCCTGCAGTTGCCACTAGGTAAGTACATGCATCTTTTTTACACAGGTTAGTCAGCATAGGTGCTGGGGGAGCTTTTCTAAGACTAGATATGTTTATGCTGGAATTCCACCTTAAAGAATCTTGGGTCACATTCATTAACGCAATTCTGTCTCAAACTAGGCATTCACATACACATTTTGTATGCAAACATGTTATAATCAATCCCTGGGTCTGCTTTGTGATCAAGCAGCCACGTAACAATTGTCCATCACTTGCCTGTGCTGTGCTGCAACTATAAGCACTTATTCAACCTCAGAACTTAAAATGCTCTTTAAACAAATTACAGATGTGCTCATTTTCATGCCAGCTAAGTTATTCTGTAAAATGTGCTCAAAAATAAATCTGTGCCTAAATTGCACTTAAAGTAAAAGAAGTGGCAATGTAAAGCAGAATTTCACTCGTTTGTAAGTTTATTAAAAGTCAGCAGCTACAGAAAGTGTAGCTGCTGACTTTTAATAAACAAACACTTACCTGTCTTGCTCCTCTCCCCCTCCTCTCCGCGGGCGCTGGCATTGCAAGTGTGGGCACCCGGCTGTGACACTTGCGGCTTCTCCCAGGCCTAAAGAGATCTTTACCCCTGAAGGACCAATATGAAGATCCACCACTGTAAACTTTTGAATAATCTTCTCCTCTTGTTACTCCGGTCATAGAATCTGTCATTGTGGATACTATAGTTCTGACCCGGAAACAGGAGGATAAAGGGAAGGAGCAGAACAGGAGCAAAAATCACAGTGGTAAAAGGTTATGGTGGGAACCAGTGAAAATATTGTTAATAGTCATAGACTGGTACTGGTTGGTGTGACTGTGGCCAGGGTATTGACAATTAATGCGAACGTAAACCCATTGATTTAACAAAAACTGTTACATTTCCGGCATGTGCCAGGAATGTAACTGCCGCGTTGGATGTGCTCTCAACCAAACTGTCAAGCCATCCAATGGCTGATGTCATAAGTGACCACATAGCAGCATCATGGCAGTTGAAGATTAAACAGAGGCTAAGATGGTATCTTCCTTGGCTGAAATTGATAGGAGGGTTTACTTCCACTTTAAAAGGATAGTTTACCTTTACAAAAAAACTGCCTATGCAGGTAAGGGATGTCTGTAGATAAAAACAAACTGTGCAGCTCTGACTAAAGATGAATAATACCCTTGCTATAGGTGTAGGCCATTTATGAAGCCTGACAGGAATACTCCCAAGATGTTGCTTAAGTGAGGCCTAGTCATCACTGCTCACCTCCACCATCACAGGAGGGAGCTCTTTCTCTGATTCAAACCCCCTCACGTGTTCTTTCTCTCCCCTGATGCAGTAGTTCTGAGCTCAGCGTTTGAGAGCTCATTCCTGTGATGGTGGAGGTGAGCAGTGACAACCAGGCCTCACTTAGCAACGTCATGGGAGTACTTAGCAATGTACTGGGAATATTCCAGTCAGGCTTTATAAGGTATGTAAATGGCCTACACTTATAGCAAGGGCATTAGTCAACTTTTGTCAGAGCTGCACAGTTTGCTTTTGCCTACAGAAGCACCTTATTTGCATAGGTAGTTTTGTGGTAAAGGTGAACTACACCTTTAAGTACATGCATACTCCCAAGACCCCTGCTCTGTGTTACCTTGGAGCTTAACCACTTGCCGACCGCCCGCCGTGGCTTGATGGCGGCAAAGTGGTTCGTTATCGCAAACCGGCGTCACCTGACAGTGGCCGCGATAACAAGTATTGTGAGCGTGCGCGCCGCCGGAGGCATACTCGCGCGCTCACTGTGTTTCGGGGAGCCAGGGAGCGGGTAGGGTGGACTCTAGCTCCGCCGACTACCCACGATGGCCCCCCACCACAGCTAGAGAATGGAGGTCCGTGTATGTAAATACGGATCTCCGTTCTGACAGAGGGGGAAGGGCTGTGATCACGCCCCTATACAGTTAGAACTCACTGAGGGAACACAGTTAATCCTTAGAGCGCCCCCTCCAGGTTAACCCCTTCACTGCCAATGGCATTTACACAGTAATCAATGCATTTTCATAGCACTAATCACTGTATAAATGCCAATGGTCCCAAAAAAATGTCAAAATGGTTCGACATGTCTGCTGCAATATCGCAGTACGGCTAAAAATCGCAGATCGCCGCCATTACTAGTAAAATATATAAAAAAAAAAAAAAAACACCATAAATGAATACTCCTCATTCTTAATTTTTGCGCAAACCAATCAATAAACGCTGATTGAGATTTTTTTTTTTACCAAAAATGTGAGGAAGAATATAAATCGGCCAAAGCCAATGAAAAAAAATGTTTTTTTATATTTTTTTTGGATTTGTATTTTAGCAAAAAGTAAGAAATATTGTTTTTTTTTTTTTTGCAAAATTGTCGCTCCTTTTTTGTTTATAGCGGTGATCAGAAATGACGCAGAGGTGATCAAATACCACCAAAAGAAAGCTCTATTTTTGGGGAAAAAAAGGATGCAAATATTGTTTGGGTACAACGTCGCACGACCGCGCAATTGTCAGTTAAATCGACGCAGTGCCGAATCGCAAAAAGTGCTCTGGTCCTAAACTGGGAAATCTTTGCGGGGCTGAAGTGGTTAAAAGACTGGAAGGTTGTCGAGTTACTGTTGGGAGGGGACTTGGTGTGAGCTGAGCTGCTGGGAGACTGCTAGGAGGGGGAAGCAGGGGGAACAAAGCTGCTGAGTCACTGCTGGGAGGGGGGATCAGGGAAGCTGAGCTGTTGAGTTATTGCTGGTTTAGAAAGTCAGGTTAAGCTGAACTGCTGGGCCTCTGCTGGGAGGAGTAACAGGGATAGCTGAACTTTTGAGTTACTGTTGGGAGGAGGGATCAGGGAAGCAGAGCTTTTGAGTTATTTGCTCCAGGGCTCCAGTAGAGCCACTGCAAAATATCTGGTTTGTGTGGGTATGGGGGAGCATATGACTTCCTCCCAGCATACAGAGCTCAAGCCTAGTTCTCAACTGCCAGCCCACACACAGTCACTGGAAGAGGGGGACATTTCACCAACCCTTTGAAAGCTCCAATATGGAGCTTAAACAGGGTTAGGACAGTGGACATACAGAGCAGTGAAGGAGGAAGGGTAATGTTGGGTATAAGTGAGTCAAGGTTTTAGCTTTAAAAAGACTACACAATGTACAATATGTGCTTGTTTAAAAAATGGTGTGTTTTCTTTTTAACTTCCAATCTATTACAATTGGATACTATACCAAACCAAGGAATGGAGTATAAAACATAATCTATATCAAATGCCACCCAGAAAAGGTCTTGTGACATCTTAGAAGTGCAGTCCTAAAAATGAATTTATTCAATTGCTTGTCAATTTTTTTTTCTTCCGAAATTTGTAAAACACAAAACTATCATAAATGGCCAAGGGAAGACAACAAGTGGGTCACAGGAAGCCCCTTTCAATAGAATTTTTTTCCCAAAGCGAGTAAAGATCAAAAGCCATATTGTTTGAGCTAAAAGCAAACATTTCATAAACGTAAGGATGCCAATTCTCGAGAGAGGTTTGCTCACCGATTGAAATATTAAATCAATAGGCAAGAGATTAACCAATGTTAATAATACACAATGCCTTTTATGCAACCCTAACAACAATGATTTGAAAAAGAAGAAAACAAAATGAAAAAAATGAAGCCATACAGAAAAAAAAAAAACAATTGTTTGTTGTCTTATTTTGCTGAATGTTGGACTTTTTTTTGTTCCGTTTTTAAGTGAGGAAGAAATGCATGACTGTATGTAATTGGAATTATCATGCTTGATCAAATATTATGAATTAGAATTTTTGGGCAATGGGATTTTCGAAAAAAATGGAAGATCTCGCATATAATGACATGGTCAAATGGGTACATTTGCAGCACAAATGGTTTCTTAATTTCATGCAATTTAACTTTAGTATTGTGCCATGCTCAGTCCCTGTAAACGGAATTCTTAATTAGAACGGAGGGAAGAGAGCTATCAGCATCGCTCTTTGCTTCTAATGTTGTGCTTCTGCTTAATAGTTTCAAAGCTTTGCTTACCAAATTTTTCCTCGTACTAATTATGGCTCACATGATGATGGCGGTTTGAAAAGGAGAAGTGAATAAAGCAGCAGAACAAGTGGAAGTCGTTGATCGGTAGAAATAGAGGAGAGAGATGATAGTGCAGAAAAGAGAGATTTTATCTTTGAAATGTCACGCGCATCACTTTGAGATATGGCGATACCTACGGCTCTGCTACACCATTGGACTCGGATATGGAAATGCCTGCATCACTAACAAAACAACCACTGCTTTACAAATACTGATTTGGAGTTAAAAAAAATTTCCAGATCTGTGAAATCCTTTTAACTCCGGTTCTATGCTTTTGCATATGATGGTGTAAATAAACTACATTGTGAGATGAGAGTGCTCTACATCATGTCTACCTAAGTCAATACAGTCGTGGCCAAAAGTTTTGAGAATTAAACAAATATTAATTTTCACAAAGTCTGTTGCTTCAGTGTTTTTAGATCTTTTTGTCAGATGTTACTATGGTATACTGAAGTATAATTATAACTATTTCATAAGTGTCAAAGGCTTTTATTGTTAATTACATTAGGTATATGCACAGAGTCAATATTTGCAGTGTTGACCCTTCTTTTTCAAGACCTCAATCAACTTCTTGGCCACATCCTGACTGATGGCCATTCCTGCATAATCAATGCTTGGAGTTTGTCAGAATTTGTTGGTTTTTTGTTCACCCGCCTCCCCTAAGGTCTGGGGAGTTTCCTGGCCATGGACCCAAAAATGTGATGTTTTGTTCCCCAAGTCACTTAGTTATCACTTTTGCCTTATGGCAAGGTGCTCCATCATGCTGGAAAAGGCTTTGTTCATCAACTGTTCTTGGATGGTTGGGAGGTGCCTTCGGAGGATGTTTTTGTACCATTCATTAACCACTTGACACTTAAACCCCCTTAACAACCAGACCAATTTTCAGCTTTCAGCGCTCTCACACTTTGAATGACAATTACTCAGTCATGCAACACTGTACCCATATGAAATTTGCATCCTTTTTTCACACAAATAGAGCTTTCTTTTGGTGGTATTTAATTATAGCTGTTTTTTTTATTTTTTGCGCTATAATTAAAAAAAGACCGAAAATTTTGTAAAAAAAAATGAATTTTTCTTCGTTTCTGTTATAAAATTTAGCAAATTAGTAATTTTTCTTCATAAATTTTGGCCAAAATGTATACTGCTACCTATCTTTGGTAAAAAAAAACAAACAAATTAGTGGATATTATTTGGTCTTTGTGAAAGTTATAGAGTCTACAAGCTATGGTGCCAATCACTGAATATTGATCACACCTGATGTACTGACATTCTCGTTTCCTGAGACCCTAACAAGCCAGGAAAGTACAAATACCCCCAAATTACCCCTTTTTGGAAAGTAGACGTCCCAAGGTATTTAGTAAGAGGCATGGTGAATTTTTTGAAGTTGTAATTTTTTCCCACAATTCTTTGCAAAATGAAGATTTTTTTTC
>BLSH010445410.1:535265-552538 GCA_018402905.1 Glandirana rugosa
AACTCAAAGCAGCGGTATGTGAAATCTCTAATTTCTGCTATCTGTCCTCAGAGCAACAGCACAGACAGCAGTAGTAAAGTAATCTATCTCAGGATGCAGGATCAGGTCTTAAAATGGCTGAAATCTGTCCCTCACGCCGTCAGCTACCTTTCCCTACACTAACCCAAGGAGCATGTGACTGCAGCACTGTGACTCCAGCTTATAAAGAGGCTGGGTCACATGATGCACCGGCCAATCACAGCCATGCCATTAGTAGGCATGGCTGTGATGGCTTCTAAGGGCAAACCAGTGAAACGCTTGTTGATTGGCTGCCCTGCAGCTTCTCAACACGTGGAGTAAAATAGCAGAACCCCGGACCGAACCCGAACGATTTTTGAAATGTCCGGGTCCGGGTCCGTGCCACGGACACCCGAAAGTTCGGTACGGACCCGAACGTTACAGTCCGGGTTCGCTCAACACTACTTACAAGCTTTAACCAGATGCTGATAGAAGTCACAAGACTGCTATATACTGCTGATAAGAAAAGATATTTAGCAGTTTATATTTACTAACATTATTATTGTACAGGATTTATATAGCGCCAACAGTTTTCGCAGCACTTTACAATATGAGGGCAGACAGTACAGTTACAATACAGGAGGACTCAGAAGGCCCTTCTCATTAGAGCTTACCATATAACATCATTGCATTTCCATGTTCTGTGTACTGTGGGAGACCAGATATAGTGAATGCAGGGTCCTGGGTTTAATTTCCCCAAATGCTCCAACACTTGACACGCCTAAGCGCATGTGCAATATGTGACTTTATAGAGGAGTTATGAGGTTATTCTGTAATATTGGCCAACATCCCTATATTGTATTGTTAAATTCATCTCCATTTTTTGTGGACTTTAAAGGCTCAAAAAAGATATTTGTCATAAAATATATAATTTTTGTTATAATTATTTTTATAAATTTTATTTTTTTTGTTATAATTTAAAATTTTTTTTACAATTATATTATAGTTATAATTATTATTATAACAAGGAATTGTAATAAAAATTATATATTTTATGACAAATATCTTTTTGAGCCTCTAACCCTTTTGCTATCAGGTCGGTACGGACCTGGCAGCATGGGGATTCACACGCAATCCGGTGGCTGCAGCCTCCTGTCTGTCAGGTGAAAGCATTCGAGTGGCAGCGCTGCCACCCGATTGCTCACACACACCGCCGCCCCCCCCGCTATGCTTACACTTTTTGTCCCCCATCTAATGAGAAAAAAGTGAAGTAAAAAAATAGGTTTTTATTTTGCAAAAAAAATAGTTACACGCAAGCAGTGGTGGCTGGTGAAATTTTAGACCCCACCCTTTATTTTTGACCCCTCCACTTCTTATAAGACCCACCCCTTATAGATTCTACCCATTGTGTCAGGAGTATACAGACCATCACTAGATCGGGGTATACAGCATCACCAGATAGGGGTATACAGCATCACAGATAGGGTTATACAGCAGCATCAGTAGATGGGGTATACAGCATCAGCAGGTAGGAGTACACAGCGTCACAAATGAGGATATATACAGCATCACAGATATGGTTATATACAGGCATCACAGATAGGGGTATATACAGCATCACAGATAGGGATATACACAGGCATCACAGTTAGGAGTATACAGGCATCACAGATAGGGGTATACAGCAGTATCAGCAGATAGGGTATATACAGCATCACAAGATAGGGGTATACAGCATCAGCAGATAGAGTATACAGCCCCTCCCACGTTGGGAGGGGTAACACGTTGGGTATCTATTTACTCGGGGTAACGTCGGCTTTTATATTTTACCAAAAAATGTGAGTAGTTTATTGCGTTTGTTTGCCCTGAAATTCACTTTAGTGTGTTTTTTTACTGAAATTTTGCGTTCCCTATACCTTTGCAATAATAAAGTGAGACATAAAAAATTGGAACTACCGTTATTTTATTCTCTAGGATGTCTGCTTTCAGAAAATATACAATGTTTGGGGGGGTGTCATGTGATCTTCAGGTCTAAAATGTTTTTTTAACCACTTCAATACCGGGCACTTATCCCCCCTCCTGCCCAGACCAATTTTCAGCTTTCAGTGCTGTTGCATTTTGAATGACGATTGCGCGGTTATGCAACACTGTACCCAAAGAACATTTTTATCATTTTTTCCCCCCACAAATAGAGCTTTCTTTTGGTAATATTTGATCACCACTGGGGTTTTTTATTTTTTGCGCTACAAATAAAAAAAGACAGAAAATGTTGAAAAAAAAGTGTTTCTTTGTTTTTGGTACAAAACGTTGTAATTAAGTAAGTTTTCTTCTTCACTGATGGGCACTGATGAGGCTGCACTGACGGGCACTGATGAGGCTGCACTGACGGGCACTGATGAAACTGCACTGATGGGCACTGATGAGACTGCACTGATGGGCACTGATGAGGCTGAAATGACGGGCACTGATAAGGCAGTACTGACGGGCACTGATGAGGTGACACTGATGGGTACTGATGAGGCTGCACTGACGTGCACTGGTGAGGCTGCACTGATGGGCACTGATGAGACTGCACTGATGGGTACTGATGAGGCTGCACTGACGTGCACTGGTGAGGCTGCACTGACGGGCACTGATGAGGCTGCACTGACGGGCACTGATGAGGCTGCACTGACGAGCACTGATGATGCTGCACTGACAAACACTGATGATTCTGCACTGACAGGCACTGATGAGGCAGTACTGATTGACATTGATGAGGCGCCACTGATAGGCACTGATGATGAGGTCCAATGAGGCGCCTGTTAGCGTGAGTAGAGGAAAAGCCGATACACAGCTTCTCCTGTTTACACCGTGATCAGCTGCGATTGGACACAGCTAATGACGTGGTAAAGAGCCTCCGTCAGAGGCTCCTTACCAAGATCGGAGATGTGCTGTGTCAGACTGACTCACCACACCACCGATTGGGTGCACTGGCTCGTTATATGTCATATGATGTCTGGTCAGGATAACGGAACCAATTTATGGCCGTCAATCTGCTATAAGCTGGGCGGGCAGTAGTTAAACATGTGTGCAAAAAACGCTCTGGCAGCGAAAAGGTTAAAGTCCCCACAAAAAATGGTTGGAATTTAACCCTTGGTACTCCGTGGCTTTAGGTTGGTTTGTAATCTGCTTTTTCCTGCCAGGAGTAAAAGGCGTTCAGAGGAGAAATTCATGGAATTGAAGAACTCGTATTGGTTGCTATCCTGAAATCTGATTACTCTGCTAGATTTTCCTCCTCTCTCCATCTCCAGCAAATGATCCCCTCCGCACCCAATTACTAATTGAATGTTTGGGATTATTTTGCTCGCTGACCTGCTGGAGATAATTGGTGCACATTATCAGCTAGTAATGTAACCCTCTATAGAGAAATGATTTGTGTTCTATTACTATCATATCCCGCTTTACAATAGCTCAGAGACTATCGGGGAATAAAAAAAACAAAAACAAAAAAAAAACCGCCATATGACTTAATGAAGGAAAAGTATTATGTTCAATTGGATTGCGTGAAAAGTGTGAGATGATTAAGAACAAGAATTTTGATCAGGATTTGTCGAGTGCCATCTGTTTTCATCCTTTGAAATATCCATAAACAAAATAATTTGGTTTTAAATGGAGCTGAAGGAGCGCAGCGGTGAAATATAAGCCAAGCGCGCGCTGTAATCAGTTGACGCATGAGACGAAGAGATGGGAACACTGGCGGAAATATATCTTGAAGCTTCACCCTAAACCTATTTTGCCGCTTTCATGTGACAAGGATTCCATTGCTGAAACAGATTTGTCACCAGGCAGAAACACAATCTGTTGGGGGGTGGCGCTAAAATAACGGTAGTTGCTGTGCCGCATCTAATTGTCAGACTGGGAGAGCCTGCCAGCTTTGGTGTCATCTGTCTGTCATATCTTAATTAATTAGGATTATTTTGCACGGTGTCCCGGCAGTGTACCTGCTGTTGTGCAGTTTGGAGCCTCAATCTGCGGCTTCTAGCTGTTCCCGGAGAACTGGGGGGAACCTCTCTCTTGCCTGCTAGGAGAAAAAAATAAAAGGAATCCATGCATTTGTAGAACGGCGATGGAGAAAGTGAACCTGTGCTTTGGCAATGCAGAATAAAGCCTCGCACACACGGGACGACGATCGTACGTACGATCATCTCAAATGGTATGTTGGATAATGTAACTTGTATACTGACTGCACTACATGATCGTACGACCACAGAAAGAGCGTTCAGGTGCATGTAATTAGCATCCGGCCGTTCCTGACTTCTGAGCATGCGTGTTTTGCAGAATACAACTTGTTGTACCAACTGCTCTATACACACGATACAACGGTCGTATGAGAGCTTGTTGGTACGACCAAATTTTCTAGTCTGCTCATGCACCTCCCCTTGTACGACCGTCGTATGCCGGCTGTTCTAATCGCGCATACGAACGATCGATTTCGCATACAACGGTCGTTCATGCGACCTGTTGTATACAATCGTCGTCCCATGTGTACGAGGCTTAAAGCAACAGGATGTGTCAAGGCAAAATATATATATACTGTATATCCTCTTAACCACTTAAGGACCAAAAGGATTTCACATGAGCACTTTTTGCGATTCGGCACTGCGTCGCTTTAACTGACAGTTGCACAGTCGTGCGACGTTGCACCCAAACTAAATTTGCGTCCTTTTTCCCCCCAAAAATTGAGCTTTCCTTTGGTGGTATTTGATCCCCTCTGCGTCATTTCTGATCGCCGCTATAAACAAAAAAAAAAGCAACAACTTTGCAAAAAAAACAAAACAATTTTTCTTACTTTTTGCTGAAATACAAATAAAAAAAAAAACATTTTTTTCATCAGTTTTGGCCGATTTATATTCTTCCTCCTATTTGTAGTAAAAAAAAAATCACAATCGGTGTTTATTGATTGATTTGCGCAAAAGTTGCCGCGTTTACAAACCATGATAACTCATTTTTGGCATTTTTACCATTTTTCTTTTACTAGTAATGGCGACGATCTGCGATTTTTATCAGGACTGTGATATTGGGGCGGACATGTCGGACATTTTTGACACTTGTTTGGTACCAATGACATTTATACAGCGATCAGAAATTTAAATGTCCACTGATTACTGTGTAAATGTCATTGGCAGTGAAGGGGTTAACCTGCAGGGGGAGATCTAGAGGTTAACTGTGTTCCCTAGGCGTGTTCTAACTGTGAGGGGGCTGGGCTACCAAGGGCATAAGAGATCTAACTGATCCCAGTGACAGGAATCAGTAGATCTCTTACATGCCGCCTGACAGAATGGGAAACCACCGTGTTTACATCAGCGGTTCCCTGTTCTGGCTCTCTTGCATGGCATCGCAAGTTGCCGGTGGACATCGAGTCCCCCCGACCCATGTAGGGTTGCCACCTCATCCCTTTAAACCCGAACACATATTACATACACAGGTTCTGAGGCTAATTTAATGGCACTGAGTTTAATTAATCAGCCACAGAACCTGTGTAATTAATATGTGTTCGGGTTTAAAGGGATGAGGTGGCAACTCTAGCGGCGTACGCCATCTTTGTGGCTGGACAGAAGAACGTCCCATGTTTGTGTTGATGAGCTCAGTTATGGCTGCGATTTATGTGAGTGCATACTTTTTAAAAAATTTTAACCACTTCATATCCGGGCCATTCCTGGAACTCCTCTCCTACATGCAAAAATCATTATTTTTTTGCTAGAAAATTACTCAGAACCCCCAAACTCTAGGAAATAAAATGGCGATCATTGCAACTTTTTATATCACACGATATTTGCGCAGGAATTTTTCAAACGCTTTTTTTTGGAAAAGAAACATTTTAGTGAATAAAAAAAATACAAAACAGTAAAGTTAGCCCAATTTTTTTGTATGTTGTAAAAGAGGACATTATGCCGAGTAAATTGGAACCTAACATGTCACGCTTTAAAATTGCAAACACTCGTGGAATTGCGCCAAACTTTGGTACTTAAAAATCTCCATAGGAGACGCTTTAAAACATGCAAGAATTGTTGCTCTCGCTCTAACAAACGCAGCGATACCTCACATGTGTGGTTTGAACACCGGTTACATATGTGGGCGGGGCTTACGTATGCGTTCGCTTCTGCGCGCGGGGACTGGGGGACTTTAATTTTTTTTTTATTATTATGATTTATTTTACTTTTATTTTTTTTATTTTTACACTGTCTCTTTCAATTATTTTTTTTGATCACTTTTATTCCTATTACAAGGAATGTAAACATCCCTTGTAATAGGAATGGTGCGTGACAGGTCCTCTTTATGGAAAGATATGGGGTCATTAAGACCTCACATCTCTCCTGCAGGCTGGAAAAAGACCGAGATCAGAAAAAAAAATTCTGATCCCGGCCTTTCCAGCTGTGATCACGGCTTTGTTTACTAAAGCCGGCCCGGACATGAGGTCATAACGTTGTGCCCGGGCCTCTGAGTATCTTAGAGATGACTGGTGACCAGATGGTCATCAGTCATCTTCCTGACAATCATCCGGCAGTGACGGATCTCTTCTCCCTGCCGCCGATCGGGCGGGCGGCCCGGGAGAAGCACCAAATGGCTGCGGGAGGGGGGTAGTCCCCTCCCACTGCCTATAAGAACGATTAAGCAGCTGAACTGCCGCTATGATCATTCTTATGGTGTAGGGAATTGCCGGCCAGAAAGAATGATATCTGGATGGTGCTTGTAGCTGCTGGCACCGTTCAGATATCACCTTTAAAGTCCAGGACGTCCATGGACGTTCTCTTTGGAAATTGGAAAACTTTTCAAATTTGAGGACTTTTTGAATTCGAATTTGAAAACTATTCAAATTCGAAAAGTATTTGAAGACAATTTGAAAATGATTCGAATTTCGTCTGAATTTTCTTTTTCGTTATTTCGGATTCGTCTAAATTCGGTACTATTGTAATTCGGAGATTTGGATACACCCGAATTTCCAAAAAACAAAAATTCGTCCGAATTTTCATATGGAACGAAACTAACCACACGTGTCTACCGGCCACCCGCGATCGCTCCACACAGAGGCAGAACGGGGATCTGCCCATGTAAACACGATGGATCCTCGTTCTAACAGGGGAGCTCAGAGTGATCACCTCTTCCAAGTGAATAGGAACAGCGATCTCTCTCCTCCCCCACTCAGCCTGTCCCCCATACAGTTAGAAACACCTCCCAGGGAACACATTTAACCCCTTGATCGCCCCCTAGTGTTAATAAAGGTATGGATGAGCAAGTCCTGACCTCTACCCAATAGAACATCTTTGGGATGAATTAGAGTGGAGACTGCCAGACCTTCTCGTCCAACATCAGTGCCTGACCTCACAAATGCTGTTCTGGAAGAATGGTCAAACATCATCATAGACACTCCTAAACCTTGTGGACAGCCTTCCCAGAAGAGTTGAAGCTGTTATAGCTGCAAAGGGTGGGCCAACTCAATATTGAACCCTACGGACTAAGACTGGGATGCCATTAAATTTCATGTGTGTGTAAAGGCAGGCGTCCCAATACTTTTGACAATATAGCGTATATGCAGTACATGTCTACCAGTGTGGTGGCTTAGTGGTTAGCACGTCTACCTTGCAACATTGCAGCATTGGGGTCTTTGGTACAGATGGCAGCTAAGACAGTACCTGTGTGGAGTTTGTATGCTTGCCTGAGGGTAGTCTGGTTTCTTCCAACACTACAAAAGCTGGCTAACATTAGTAGACTCATTGCCCTATAGCACTTTTTTACTGCACTTTTGGCAGCTAAGCACAAGATCATGTATATATATATGCTATCCAGCACTTCCGCCTGCAGGGGGCACACGCACACCGCCAGCGATCCGCTTCTGCTGTGATAATTCACAGCAGTAGCCGATCTGCAGGTCCTTGGGACTTGATGCCCCCCGGCACCCGCTGCTCGTCAGAAAAACACAGGGAACTGAGATATGCCTATGTAAACAATACATATCTCAGTTCTGACGGGGGGGAAAGGGACTGATCCTGTGTCTCTGCAAAACAGGGACTAGAACTGATCTTTTCCCGTAGTAAAAGCAGCACACGGTGTACACAAAAACACTGGCTAGGCACAGAGTTAACCCTTTGATCATTCTAGATGTTTAATCCCTTCCCATCCAGTGTCATTAGTACAGTGACAGTGCATATTTTTAGCACAGATCACTGTATTGGTGTCACTGGTTCCCGCAAAGTTTCAAAAGTATCAGTTAGTGTCCCATAGTTTGCCGCAATATTGCAGTCCTGCTATAGGTCACTGATCGCCGCCATTACTAGTATCAAAAAAAAAAAATTCCATAAAAATATCACATAGTTTGTAGGCAACTATAACTTTTGCGAAAACCGATAAATATATGCTTGTTGGAATTTTTTTGTCAATAACTAAGCAGAATACATATTGGCCTAAATTTATGAGGAAATTAGATTTTTTAATTTTTCTTTATTGGATGTATTCTATAGCAGACAGTAAAAAATATAGCTTTTTTTCTAAATTGTTGGTCTTTTTTTTTGTTTAGAGAGCAAAAAATAAAAAACAAATACCACAAGTAAGTTTTATTTATGGGAAATACATTTCTTTGGGTACATTGTCGCACGACCGCGCAATCGTCAGTTAAACTAATGCAGTCCCGTATTGCAAATAATTGCCTGGTCATGAAGGGGGTAAATCTTCCGGAGGTCGAGTGGTTAATAAGCAAACATTCATAGAAAAATTCTTAATACGAGGGCTGTACCAAATGTATTACAAAAGTGGGCATAACCTTTTTAATAAATTACATTAAGTAGGTTGTTCATATTTCACAGGTGGGTAGAGTAACTCTTCTTCTCATGGTAACTCTTCTTCTTTTTCATTGCAAGTAAATAATGGATCCCAAGCAGAAGCAACATCTGATCATTCAGTTTTTGACAAAGGAGTGTAGGAGAGGTGCAGGATGTCCAACATCCATGGAAGGCTACAGATTGTTTATGGAGATGACACCATTGACAGGAGCAATGTCTTGTCAATGGTTTCATCTCCGTAAACATTCTGTAGCCTTCCATGGATGTCAGACAGCCTGCGCCCTTCCTTCATCAAGAACTCAAGGACGGCACATAGCTTCTGAGTAGAGTTGAGCGAACCCAAATTGTAAAGTTCGGGTCCGTACCGAACTTTGGGGTGTCCGTGACCCGGACCCGAACCTGGACATTTGAAAAAAAGTTTGGGTTCGGGTTCTGGGTTCGGGTATTTGATCACGCCTGTTGAAAAACTGCAGGGCAGCCAATCAACAAGCGTTTCACTGGTTTGCCCTTAGAAGCCATCACAGCCATGCCTACTAATGGCATGGCTGTGATTGGCCAGTGCATCATGTGACCCAGCCTCTGTATAAGCTGGAGTCACGTAGTGCTGCATGTCACATGCTCTCTGGGTAGTCTAGGGAGAGGATGCTGCCGGTGCTGTGAGGGACAGATTGCAGATATAATATTAACAACATCTCATCGATCTGATTGTGGACTAGGTAGAGATTACTACTACTACTGCTTTTAGGGACAGATTGCAGATATAATAACATCTCATCCTGCATTACAGAACGATCTGACTGGACTAGTTAGATTCTACTGCTTAGAGGGACAGATTATTGTTCTAAAATTATCGCCTACTCCTATAGGGTCAGGTTCCTGCTGTTGCTGTAAGGGACAGATTATTGTTCTAAAATCATTTTACTTCCTTTTGCAGCCCTCTAGCACTTTCCAGGACTTTTTTACAGTCATTTTTGTGCCAAAAAGGTCAGGTCTCCTTTGACTTCAATGGGGTTTGGGGTTCGGGTTAAAGTTCGGGTCAAGTTCGGTACCGAATCTGAACTTTTCCACAAAGTTTGGCCCAACCCACCGAACCCCAACATCCAGGTGTTTGCTCAACTCTACTCTACCAACATATGACATTTGAAAGACCTATGTATTTACATTATTACATTTATTTACATTACTTTCGGTACAGCTCTTGTATTATTTGATGACATGATTTGGAAAGACACACACCTGTATAAGGTGCCACAATTAACAGTGCATGTCAGAGCACAGACCAAGACATGACGACCAAGGAATTGTCTGTTGACCTCCGAAACAGGATTGTATTGAGGTACAGTTCTGGGCAAGGGTACAGAAAAATGTCAGCAGCATTGAAGGTCAGTGGCCTCCATCATCCGTAAATGAAAGACGTTTGGAACCACCAGGACTTTTCCTAGAGGGGGCCACCTGGCCAAACTGATTGATTGGGGGAGGAGAGCGTTTGAAAGGTGACCAAGAACCTAACGGTCTCTCTGACAGAGCTCCAGCATTTCTCTGTGGAGAGAGGAGAACCTTGCAGAGGAACAACCATCTCTGCAGCACTCCGCCAATTAGGCCTGTATGGTAGAGTGGCCAGATGGAAGCCACTCCTCAGTAAAAAGCTCATGACAGCCCTCCTGATGTTTGCCAAAAGGCACCTGAAGTACTCTCAGACCATGAGAAATACAATTCTCTGGTCTTATGAAACAAAGATTGAATGGCAAGCATCATGTCTGGAGGAAACCAGGCACCGCTCATCACCTGGCCAATACTATCCTTACAGTGAAGCATGGTGGTGGCAGTAACATGCTTTGGGGATGTTTTTCAGCGGCAGGAACTGGAAGACTAGTCAGGATTGAGAAGAAGATGAATGCAGTAATGTACAGAGACACCCTTGATGAAAACCTGCTCCAGGACTTCAGACTGGGGTGAAGGTTCATCTTCCAACAGGACAACGATCCTAAGCACACAGCCAAGATAACAAAGCTATGGGGCAACTCTGTGATTGTCATTGAGTGGCCCAGCCAGAGCCCAGATTTGAACCCAATTGAACATCTCTGGAGAGATCTGAAAATGGCTGTGCACCGAGGTCAATGTGAGCGTGCTGCAACTGTCGGCAAAATGCTTGCGTGCGGTTTTTTATAACAAAATCACGCTTGGGATTAAAAAAGGCTCAATGATCACCCTATAAACACTTGCCAGCCACTGCTATAGCACTCTCTAAAAAGAGATCACTTTTGGGAGGGTGGTAAGCACTGCTACCAGTGTGAAAGAGCCCTTAGAAAAAGGTTCCATTCTGTTCCTACAAATTTTCTCATCAAGAAATGGTCAAAAATGAAAACTGATTTGATGAAAATCAAAGAAACGTACTTAAAAAGAAACATTCTGAGCAAATTCTACTACTGTATAGCCAACTAAGGACATGCTGGTAGGTTGTCTAAATTGGCCCTGGCATGTGTATGTATGCATGTGAGATAGGGATCTTAGATTGGAAGCTCCTGGAGGGCAGAGACTGATATGAATGTACAATATGTAAAGCACTGCATACATGGTCAGTGCTATATACTGTAAATATCTGTAATAAATGAATACAGAAATATTTCAGTTGATCTGCCAAAAATGCTCTTAGCCACTAAGGCCTCCTTCACACGGGCAATTAAGGGTATACACAGGATTCCAGCGGTTAGAATCAGCAGATTCCTGAGGGTGAGATCACTGGTGTATATGAATAATGGGGGCCGCTCAGCCTGTATAAAGTATTGGCAGGGGCTGAATGGAGCCATCATTGTTCTCATTTATCCACACATACTACAGTTAGGGGCAGACATCCGAGCCTGGACCCCCATCAATAGTGCAAGGGTTAAGTGCTCCTTAGTTCTAGGGGGTGCTGAAGAGACTGCATTGCTTGCCGTACCCACCTGCTGCTGGTTCCAGCTCTCTTCTCCCCTTGATGCTCTGGGCTGTGGGCAGTTCCTCCGCATCATCATGTACAATGCAGGGCTAGTAAACCCTGCAAGCGATTGTATTCCGCCAATGTAATTTTTACATACAGGTAAGCCTATAATAAGACTTACCTGTAGGTAAAATTAATATCTCCTAAACCTACACAGTTTAGGACAGGGGTAGGCAACCTGTGGCCCTCCAGCTGTTGTGGAACTACATTTCCCATGAGGCATTGCAAGGCTGGCAGTTACAATTACTCCCATAGGCATGATGGGACTTGTAGTTCTGCAACAGCTGGAGGGCCACAGGTTGCCTACCCCTGGTTTAGGAGATATTTGCCCTGCATGCAGCCACTGACATCACTGGGGCGTGCGCTCGGATGATCCGCAGGTGCTGCCAGGAAAATCAGAGCTCCCTGCCGGAACAAAGAACTCCGGCACGCACATGCGGGATTGATGTCTCGGACCCCGGAAGAAACATCAGGGACATCATGTTGGCTCCCTCAGTGCTGGCCTCATTCTAAGGTAAGTATTTCATAAGGAGCTAGAATGCGATGCATACTAGCACATTATGCTATTGTCTTGCAGGGTTTTTTTTTTTTGTGGGTTTACTACCGCTTTAGAGTGCTTGGGATCCATTATTTACTTGCAATGAAAAAGAAGAAGAGTTACCATGAGAAGAAGAGTTACTCTACCCACCTGTGAAATATGAACAACCTACTTAAAGCGGTAGTAAACCCATCCATTTAACAGTTTAAAAACCAGTTACATTTCCGGCACGTGCCGGAAATGTAACGCTCCCATTGGTTGTGCTCAAAACCAAACTGTCAAACCATCCAATGGCTGGTGTAATAGCTGATCACATGTGCAGCATCATGGCAGTTGTAGATTAAGGCTGGCCATGCATTATACAATTCTCTGCTACAATTTAACTTTAGGTGAGCCAAAACCACATAATATGAGGCCAAACCTAAACACTTTCAGTTTGTATGCAATCAGGCAGGCCCTTGCACTACACAGTTGAAGGTAAATCTAAAGGAAATTGAATAAGAAAATTGTATAATGTATGCTTTAGAGGAGAATGACTATTAGGTGGGAAAAACATGTTTTTCAGGCTTTCCTATTTAAATACATGGGACCAAAAACACATGATTCTGTTCTAAACATATACCTGTACTTCTTTGGCACGACAAATGACAGCAATTGGCTCGGATGCAAATCAGGCCTCATAGAATAGAATGAAAATCATTTTCCTACTTCTGAAAATGGGCAACAAATCACTCAGGTGTGAAAGGGGGCTTAGAAAGATTTCCTCTCACTTTCTGTCCTTATGATAAGAGTTTACTATTAGAGAGGAGCTCAGGCCTGTTTAGGCATGTCAACCCACGTGAGCTATCCAGCCAGGAAGCTGTCACCATGGACAGCCAATCATACGCGCGGAGGCATTCCCTGCCCCACAACTGCATGCAAGGCTTTTTTTCAGTGGGGATGCAGTTCCAGCACCTCCAGCACAGAATGTATATGCCAAGGGTGCTTGGATGTGCTGGGGATCTACTGATGTTGGCGGCTGGGGATTCTATTGTCGCTAGGGGGATCTATTGTTGCTGGTGAGCTCTACTGCTGCTGGTGGGGGCATCTATTGTGTCTAGTCAATTGTTGATGGGAGAGATCTACTGTTAAGGGAGGGGTCTTTTGTTGCTGGAGAGTCTATTTATGCTATATACTGGGAGATCTGTTGTTGCTGGGGTGGCTCTGTTGTTGCTGTTGGTATTTTCTGTGTGCTCTATTGTTGCTGGGGAGATTTATTGTTGGTGAGGGATCTATTGTTGCAGTGAGGGATCGATTGTTGTTGTGAGGGTTGTATTATGCTGGCTGCAGGGGACCTATTTTACTGCCTTTTTTAGCAAATTCAATTCAAACTACTTTTGCAAAAAAACATTTTTTCTGTATTCTCCAGGTAATGGGTGGAACCAAAAGACGGTGCTCGGAGGTGGGTATGGGGTGGAACCAAAGGACAGTGCTTGGGGGTGAGTAGGGGTTGGAACCAAAGGACACTGCTCGGAGGTGGATAGGGGTTGGAACCAAAGTAAGTTACTCGGAGGTGGATAGGGGTTGGAACCAAAGTAAGTTGCTCGGAGGTGGATAGGGGTTGGAACCAAAGTACAGTGCTTGGAGGTGGGTAAGTAATGGCACCAAAGGACGGGGCTCGGAGGTGGGTAAGGGGTGGAACCAAAGGACGGGGCTCGGAGGTGGGTAGGGGGTGGAACCAAAAAACGGGGCTTAGAGGTGTTAGGGGTGGAACCAAAAGACGGTGTTCGGAGGTGGGTCGGTGGTGGAACCAAAAGACAATGCTCGGAGGTGGGTAGGGATTGGATCCAAAGGACAGTGCTCGGAGGTGGGTAGGGGGTGGAACCAAAGGACAGTGCTCGGAGGTGGGTAGGGGGTGGAACCAAAGGACAGTGCTCGGAGGTGGGTAAGGGGTGGAACCAAAGGACGGGGCTCGGAGGTGGGTAGGGGTTGGATCCAAAGAACGGTGCTCAGAGGTGGGTAGGGGGTGAAACTAAAGGACGGGGCTTGGAGGTGGGTAGGGGGTGGAACCAGAAGATGGGGCTCAGAGGTGGGTAGGAGGCAGAACCAAAGGACAATGCTCAGAGGTGGGTAGGGGGGTGCAACCAAAGGATGGGACTTGGAGGTGGGTAGAGGGTGGAACCAAAGGATGGTGCTTGGAGGTGGGTAGGGGGGTGGAGACAAGGGGTGACTCGGAAAGAGGGTGTACCTGCACCTATTTTCTGAGAAAAAAAGCTCTGGCTGCATGTATCCAAGGGTTGTATATATGTGCAGTTGTGGGGCATGTCTCCAAACAAATTTGGTGACTGCATGGACACCACATATCGCAAAAGCCTCCTTGAATTGCCTCCAGAACATTCCTATCTATTTTTTGTCCGCCTCTGATATAAACATATTTGGTAGATGAAAGCTATACAGTGGCTCATCTGCAGTCGCACCGTGTCACTGCGTTGTTTGTGTTTAACTCTGTTTATTAAATAGAAAGTTTGCAGGTTTGATATAATTGCTAGCTGACATAAAGGACGGACGAGCTTTGAAAAGAAGTTCAGACTCCAGAAACGTCTCCATTCAGCGATGATTACACCGGCGAGAACCACATTTTAATAAGCGTCTGTAAATATTTTGTTATGTTGCTGAGCTATAAGGAAGACTTGGATCAGTTGGAGACGCCGTGTTCTTTAGCAGACCGGCACATTGGGGGTTTTCACATCCACAGCAACATATAGAAGAATCCCTAATGAAATAGATGGCACGGAAGATGCAATCTCGCTGACCCCCGGGGCCTGTGGAGGTCAACCTGCGTTTTGTATTGACTGTTGCTAAGCGGGTTTGAATAGAACGCAAAGATTGGGTGTCAGCGTTACTTTCTGTGTCACCATCTCATTTGCTACAAGACCAGCTCAGTGATTTAACCCCTTATGAGATGTTATTTTACAGGCAGGGAAGACAGTCTTAATCCATTACCTCCGGAAGATTTACCCTTTCCTGACCAGGCCATTTTTTGTGATACAGCACTGCATTACTTTAACTGACAATTGCATGTGACACTGTACCCAAATAAAATTGATGTCCTTATTTTCCCACAAATAGAGCTTTATTTTGGTGGTATTTGATCACCTCTGTGTCAAGGGCGTACCTAGTGCATTTGGCACCCGGGGCAGAACATCTGACGTCACCCCCCCCCCCCCCCAGATCATATACAGCCAATTAGGATTAGGAGGGGGGGGGTGCAGGATATAAATGTAAGATTAGAAGGGGGTGCAGGATATACATGTAGGATTAGGAGAGGGGTGCAGGATGTAAATGTAGGACTAGAAGGGGTGCAGGATATAAATCTAGGCTTGGGGGGTGTGCAGGATATACATGTAGGATTGGGAGGGGGTGCAGGATATAAATGTAGGATTAGGAGGGGGTGTAGGATATAAATGTAGGATTAGGAGGGGGTGCAGGATATAAATGTAGGATTAGGAGGGGGTGTAGGATATAAATGTAGGATTAGGAGGGGTGCAGGATATAAATGTTGGATTAGAAGGGGTGCAGGATATGAATGTAGGATTAGGAGGGGTGCAGGATATAAATGTAGGATTAGGAGGGGGTGCAGGATATGAATGCAGGATTATGAGGGGGTGCAGGATATAAATGTAAGATGGGGGGGGGGGGCTCGTATATTATAAGGAAGTGAATTTTTGGGTGGAAGAATGGGAAGGTGGTGGAGTTGAGTCTCCAGCTGGCAGGGAAGGGGAGAGCTGATCTAGGAAAATATACACCTTGTTGTGACACCAGGGATGAGGAAGGGAGGAAGGTCAGCGTGATTCCTCCTCCATGAGCCTGCTCGGGTCTTATCGGAAAAAGACGAACAATGACGGTTATGAGTCTTCGCTACTGGCCTCCCCGTTGCTGTCCACCAGCTGCAGAGGAGGCGGCAGGGAGCGGCTGGGTAGCTGGCAAGGAGTGAGCGTGGTGGCGCCATCTTGAGGAGCCTCCCCAGCAGCTACAGTGGCAGCGGCAACTTCAAGTGCAGCACCATGAACAGCTCAGGTGTCCTGACACCCCCCCCCAGGTGTGGCACCTGGGGCAAACCTCTTCCCCCTCGTCCCCCTGTTGGTACACCACTGCTCTGTTTTTTTATTTTTTATTTTGCACACAAAGAATGATGGGCAATTCTGAAAAAAAAACTGTATTTTTTACTTTCTGCATTTTTAACTTTTCTTCTAAAACATATCAAATAAAAAATGTAATAATTTCTTTATCAATTCAGGCCAATATGTATTCTGCTGCATATTTTTGGTAAAATAAAAATGCCAAAAAGCGTATATTGATTGGTTTGCACAGATGTTATAGCGTCCGGTCTCCGTGATGACAACATCCTGAGACCGGAATGGCGCTTATGTATAGGAACCAAAAGCGCCAGCACGGAAACATCATCTGCTGCTCCGGATGTGCAGGCGGTTATAGTCCCTATACATACGCGCCGTTCTGGTCTCTGGATGTTGTCATCACGGAGACCGGAAGTGACGCCAGCGCCCATGACGCGGCGGCTTCTGATGTGGTTGCTCATGCGTACTACATAGAGGACACCGGGGAGAGTGGCTGGCGCCATTCTCTGCTCTACCCTCACCAGTGTGGAGCGCATACTCCAGGACTCTCCAGACGGGTTGGGACCAGGGATCTTTTGCCATCCTGTATCCGAGGCAGGCTTCATGCCTTCATTTACCACATCTTGGTAGTGGTTTCTCTTCAGGATATCTTCCCATGACCATCTTCAAGAAGGTCCTCATCCTTACAACGCCAGGTGAGCCCGCATTACCTAATGTGTCGACTTTTCTAGGGGCAAGTCCTCCAACGTGTTTACTATTTGAAATATTTTTCAAGCTCACCAAAACAAAAATTAAAAGATATATATATATATATATATACTTTATAGTCT
>BLSH010445410.1:552548-568888 GCA_018402905.1 Glandirana rugosa
ATATAATGCAAATTAAAAACAAAACCACTCGAACTTTTTATAAAGTTTATCATTTGTGCAACCTCCTGAACGGGGATCTTTTCAGCTGTGTAAACGCGGCGGCTTCTGATGTGGTTGCTCATGCGTACTACATAGAGGACACCGGGGAGAGTGGCTGGCGCCATTCTCTGCTCTACCCTCACCAGTGTGGAGCGCATACTCCAGGACTCTCCAGACGGGTTGGGACCAGGGATCTTTTGCCATCCTGTATCCGAGGCAGGCTTCATGCCTTCATTTACCACATCTTGGTAGTGGTTTCTCTTCAGGATATCTTCCCATGACCATCTTCAAGAAGGTCCTCATCCTTACAACGCCAGGTGAGCCCGCATTACCTAATGTGTCGACTTTTCTAGGGGCAAGTCCTCCAACGTGTTTACTATTTGAAATATTTTTCAAGCTCACCAAAACAAAAATTAAACGTAATATATATATATATATATATATATATATATATATATATATATATATATATACTTTATAGTCTCTTTAGGCTTTAATAAACGAATATTGGACCGGTCATTGGATTACAACCAATCCTACTGTCCCAGCACGATGGGAAGTGTCTTTACACTGGGTGGGGGAAACCCATGAGAGATCAGAGAGTGCAACCCCCCTTTCCCTCTTCACTTTTTTCCATCTGTAAGTGACGCTGAATGTGAGCCATGTTTGAAACTAAATGATTCAAAAACTATGCTGTACACAAAGTATTAGTATATACACTTTTCTGTATTGCAGATAATGGTATCATCCCTGAAGAAAGAATTTATACAAATTATATTCTGAAACGCGTTGGAAGTCCCCACCAACTAGTGACCACCCCTCTCTATGAGTGTGTTCTCATCTTGTTTGGGGGATACCATCATCAATCCAGGAAAGTTCTTTGTATTTTCTATGATATGGTTTTTTATTCATGACCATGTTTTTAGTATTTAACTTTCTATCTCTATTAACTTAAACAAATAAAGGTTTATGCTTTTAATATAACCGTTTGACTTCTCAAATTGCCTTAAAAATCCCACCTCCAAGGGGCCATTCATTTGATTTTATTCCCAAGGGATGATGGCAATTTACACATCTGATTGCAGGGGTAATTAATGTTTTTCGGTAAAATTTGAAGTTTACCTCTACTACACTTTCCATAATTTCAAAGGGACCTTGCCACTTGGCTAGGAATTTACTCTCAACTGTGGGCACTAGTACCAGCACTCTATCACCGGGGCTGAAGACCCGGGTCTTGGCACCCCGATTATAAACCCTTCTCTGGACCTCCTGGGCTTGCTCTATATGTTCCTGTACAAGCGGCATGACAGCAGCTATTCTATCTTGCATCAGTGAGATATGCTCAATGACGCTTCTATAGGGCTTGGTCGCTCCCTTCCACATTTCTTTGGCAACATCTAGCAATCCCCTGGGATGTAAAAAAATCAAATAATCTCCACGCTCAGGATCAAGTACCAAGCAAAGCTGCTGTCTCCCTAAACCTCCACTAGGTGGAGTAATAGTTTGTGCAAGAGACTATAAAGGGAAAGTGGCGCTGCCCTATGACCAAATAAAGTGTCACAATCCACCTCTAAAAGTAATCCAAAAAGTGCTAAGTGCAAAGTGCAATCAATGTATATTAATTGTTATAATTTAATATATTCAAAATTAATTTTGTTATAACCAAACTTATTCCTAATGAATCCTTCTAAATATAAACTATAATTAATGTGCAATCAAATAATAAAGTGCAATACGTATGATCTTCAATTTATATAACTCTAAAAAGCAGTCCAACATTTTGTGCATAAAAAATGTAGAAAATCAGTATCACATTGAAAAATATAATATTAAAATATATGTAAAAATAAATAAACAGTCCAAAATAGTCCTAGTGAACACCCCTGTATCCTTAGTATCCAACTTGACTTGTGCCAATCCTTTCACAGGGACTTGTGCAAAACAGCAATATACTGTAAATGACCAAATATGTGCAATACGGTGAAAAACCACGCGTGCTCCCCTTTGGTCCCACACTCACCAGATGGCGACACCCCTGCAGGGGTAAATCGCATGTACACCAATCTGTGTAGGATCCTGGTATTTGGTGGGTGAGCCTCCTCAGCGGCAGTTTAAAACATCATGGGTACCCGCATATAGATGTATGGAAACAAAGGGAATCCAATACCGTAATTCCGTTTTAAATGTATTTATTTGTAAAGTCTCAATATTACAAGGACAAACGTTAGTTATAAATGCACTATAATAGTGCAAAAACTTGCCCTCCCACACATCGGCGTCATGCCTCTGCTCCCTGCTTGTGATGACTCAGGCATCGCAGGTCGGGAGTGAGCTTAATGCACCTGATGCCTACGATGTGGGAGGGTTGTGTCCATTTACGGCGCATCGCACCAGATGGAACACAAACACTCACCAGCCTCGTGCAATTGGCGTCCTGCATGATGTTGGCAGGCACCCGCCCTTAGTCCGGGATATGAGCTCCCAGTTCCAGCCGACCGACCATTTCGCACCATCACCACCATGGAAGCACTGCTATGTCACTTTCCCACTATATGCTGACACACATGTAAGTTTTTAGGGAATAATTTTGCTTCTCACATCTTGTCATTTGTATCCTTTCATGCCTCTAGTTATCTTGTACCACGCTATGGGTGTCCACTCTACATACTATATTTCTTTTTTAGTTCCATATCCTTACATCCTGGTGGATGTCCTATCACTACTCTTGGCTATGTTACAGGTATCATAACTTTATATCATATCTTCCATACTTACCTTCACACAATTATATAAACACATTGATTTACCAAAATCATCAAAATCAATAATGCAACCATCAATCCCTCCCCTCATGCCAGGGTGTAATCCTAGACTCTGACCTGTCCTTTCAGCCTCAAATCCAATCGTTATCAAAAGCTTGTAGACTTCACCTCCGTAACATCTCTAAAATATGCCCCTTTTTAACAAATGAATGCTGCTGACAGACTTATTCACCTTACCAACCGCTCAATGTCTGCCACCCCTCTCCTCCAATCCCTACACTGGCTCCCAATTGCCCAGCAAATTAAATTCAAAGTACTAACCACAACATACAATGCCATTCACAACTTTCCCCCGAGCTACATCACCAATTGTCTCCAAATATCACCCAAACCGTCCATTCCTGCCAAAACCTCCTACTCTCAAGCGCCCTCGTCTCCTCCTCCCATGCTCGTCTCCAGAATTTCTCCAGATCTTTCTTCCTCAACCTGTCCGACTATCTCCTTGCTACCTTCAGACAATCCCTGAAAACTCATCTCTTCATGGAAGCCTATCACATCTCCAACTAATCTTTTACCTCTTCCATCAACTGATTCCCAACAGTTAGAAACTTTTGTACTACCTGCCCCACCCTATTAGATTGTAAGCTCTTCTGAGCAGGGCCATCTTGATCCTCTTGTATTTTATTGTATTGTAACTGTATTGTTTTCCTTTTACATTGTAAAGTGCTGCGTAAACTGTTAGCACTATATATATCCTCTATAATACTACTACTAATAATAATAATTTATACTTTTTATAGATCCAAGTTTATCTTGATACAAAATCACCTCATCACGGCTTGCCTTGGGAGGTCTGGCTGGTTCTTTGGTTACTTCCTTGGACTGGGGTGGTGTATCCTGCCTCAGCCCTGGGTCAGACATTTCTGGATACCCACACTCCCATAATTTTCTTGAGCTAATATGTAAGTAAGGGGCTGCTTGCCCCCTCTAGACCCTTTCCTCTCCCTCTTGGGAACCATTAACCACCACAGTTTACATAATTACATCTTCTTACATTTATAGACAGTTCTTGAATGATACTCCTGATGAATGGACAAGCTCCATGAAACGCATCAAGTTTTTTTAGACGTTAAGAGACTATGGTCATCAATTTTATACATTTTTATGCTGTTATATCATTATCTATTTATTAATATTGTGTACTTATGCAAGATGAATTTGTTTACTCATTTAATCACGTGTCCTTGTGTGTATTGGCTGTCCATTAATTTTTACTCTTTTTTGATTTACATTATGTTTACCACGATCATGTAATGTCTAGTCTTATACTAATAAATACTTATTCATTTATTTTTATTCATGACCAATGAATTTTCATGACAAGCCTCATATAAAGTCCCATGACCGTCCTTTGTATACATATTAGGGATGGAGGCTTGATCATGGTGGTTGTACCTGATCACATCTTTTTTTCCTTTCAATACATCCTCCATCTTTCCACTTGTTTAGGAAGAAGCCCGCTGAAAATCCACCATGTGTTGGGGGGTTAGCTCAATGGGGATCACCTTCCCTGGAAAAAGGTAGTGTCCAAACGGTAGGTTTTCGTAAAATCTGACTTGTAGCCAGGTTTATTTACAAGGTTGCATGTAGAAATCAAATAAACAAAACAAAACAGAAAATAAATCCTTACCATCCAGGCACTAATTAAACATATCCAGTTTCCCTAACTCAGAGGTGAAGGGCTTTTCCCAGTCACCCACAAAACAAAGATAATGCAAACCTTTTGTTTCAGTCACAAAGCAAAGTTCAGTTCAACAGCTCTCTCAGGCTTTAGCTTCCTGAGTCCAGGTCAAGAGCCATCATTTGATCCAGACCTGCTTCCTTTATACCACCTGTTTATGGACACAAGTGGACCGCAAAATCTGGTCTGGAACAAACCCTACCAAGGTGGCAGGTAAAACCCGGACCGGATTACACCTTCGTTTCCTGCTAGTGAACACATGCAAGGTGAAACATAAGGTCCATCGATCACCTCACCTTTCATAACGCCAAAATAGGCAGACTGGCATTCAGTCCTATGGCGGACATCAGGTCTGCAGGACCTGCTGATCAGCGGGAGCAAGCCGGCAGTGACCTGCACTCGTGCCTAAATCCCAGAAGTGTAGAATCATGTATAGATACATGATTCTGCGTAGCGCGTGCGTCCTGCAGTAGTAAATGTGCTATGGGGCGGTCGGCAAGTGAAGCTGCTAATTGACTTAGGGACCCTTTCACACTGTCAGGAGAAAGCCACTCAGAAAAGTCTAGTGTGCGTGAGACCTAACGCCATCTTGGTGCATTGTGGTACTAATAACACCCCTGAGCGCTATTAAAGTAGGGTGCAACACATCATAATGGGTATGCCATGCTTTATGGTGTGCTGTATTAAAAAAAGGGGTCATATCTGGTTTTAGGGCACTTGCCAGAAATAGGCAACACATGCTAATGCTTGACATAATGCATATGCTTTAACCCAGCGCAGCGGCCCAGATAAAAGAAGAGGGTCTAAATCCAAGAGCGTACTACCGGTTAAGGGCCAACTAGCAATAAGTGTGGAGGGAAATTCAGACACACGTTCACCTATTTGTAGACAAAAAGAATCTATAATGTAAATTTTGAACTGTTGCAAATAACAGCCACAAGTGTATAAGTTTATAACCCATTTAAATGAATACATCCCATCTCAGAAATATTTTAATCTGATATTATATACTGATAATGTATATCATATAGGAGGACTTGTTGAAGCTGTCTCTCACCTAAAGTATACATCATAAATTTGTGTGTATTAACCACTTGAACTCCGGAAGATTTACCCCCCTTCGTGACCAGGCCATTTTTTGCTTTTTGGCACTGCATTAATTTAGCTAACAATTGCGTGGTCGTGCAACGCTGTACACAAACAAAATTTTTATCAATTTTTCACACAAATAGAGCGTTCTTTTGGTGGTATTTGAAGACCACTTGTTTTTTTATTTTTTGCTCTATAAACGAAAAAGTACTGAAAATTTTGAAACTTTCTGATATAAAACATATCTAAAAAAATGTAAAACATTTAATTTCTTCATAAATTTCGGCCAACATCTATTCTGCTACATGTTTTTGTAAAAAAATCCCAATAAGCATATTTTGATATGCAAACTTTAAAGCATCTACAAACTATGGTAGTAGTACCTCTACCTCATATCTCTATTTCCAAAAGACAACCTCTGGATATGATGCTGAGCATGTTCACTCAACTTCTTTGGTCAATGGCGAGGCCTGTTCCGAGTGGAACCTGTCCTGTTAAACTGCTGTATGGTCTTGGCCACTGTGCTGCAGCTCAGTTTCAGGGTCTTTGCAATCTTCTTATAGCCTAGGCCATCTTTATGTAGAGCAACAATTCTTTTTTTCAGATCCTCAGAGAGTTATTTGCCATGAGGTGCCATGTTGAACTTCCAGTGACCAGTATGAGAGAGTGAGAGCGATAACACCAAATGTAGCACACATGCTCCCCATTCACACCTGAGACCTTGTAACACTAATGAGTCACATGACACCGGGGAGAGAAAATGGCTAATTGGGCCCAATTTGGACATTTTCACTTAGGGGTGTACTCACTTTTGTTGCCAGTGGTTTAGACATTAATGGCTGTGTGTTGAGTTATTTTGAGGGGACAGCACATTTACACTGTTATACAAGCTGTACACTCACTACTTTACATTGTAGCAAAGTGTCATTTCTTCAGTGTTCTCACATGAAAAGATAGAATAAAATATTTACAAAAATGTGAGGGGTGTACTCACTTTTGTGAGATACTGTATATTGGAATTTTTATTTATTTATTTATTTATACTAGTAATGACAGCGATCAGCGTCTTATATCGCGACTGTGATAGTATGGCGGACAGTCTAACACTAACAGTGTCTGACAGCGTCTTCTCCCCTCTCCGGCGTCTTCTTTCTTCGAGTCAACATCTCCAGAAGAGGGAGGGAGAAGACAGCAGAGGAGACAGCGGCAAAAGAGCAGAAGACAGAAGACTCCTCAGAAGACAGAAAACCCCACAAAAGAGCAGAAGAAAGACGATGCCGGAGCTGATTTCATAAAATATTTTAAAAACCTGTGTAGTGTGTTTTTTTGGACACTTTTTTTTAAGGTGAATGGGTAGGGGTACGATGTACCCCATACACATTCACATAAGGTGGGGGGCCAGGATCTGGGGGCCCCCTTGTTAAAGGGGGCTTCCAGATTCCGATAAGCCCCCGCCCACAGACGCCCACAGACCCCGACAACCAACGGCCAGGGTTGTCGAGAAGAGGCCCTTGTCCTCATCAACATGGGGACAAGGTGCTTTGGGGTGGGGGGGGCGCACTCCCCATGTTGAGAACATGCAGCCTGGTACCATCCAGGAGCGGGGGCCGCTCGCTCGTCCACACCCCCATTCCTGGCCTGCCAGGCTGCTTGCTCGGATAAGGGTCTGGTATGGAGCGTGGGGGTTCCCCTTAAAATCCATACCAGACCGAAGGGTCTGGTACCTCTTGGGGGGGAACCCCACGCAAAATTGTTTTTAAATTTTTGCGGGGGTTCCCCTTTAAGATCCTCTGCACACAAGTGCCGCCGCAAGTCGGATCCGACTTCTGGTGCGACTTCTATTCAAATCAATGGGCTCCCATAGGGAACCATTGATTTTGAATAGAGGCAGAGAAATGCAGCTGAAAGCTAACGCTGAAAAACACGCACTGACGTCAATGCAAAACGCTAATAAAATTGCATTTATTAAAGTGGATTTTCTCCTGACATCAGTACTGGCGTTACAGCTCATTTTGTAAAACTCCTGTGTATATGAGGCCTTACAATTCAGTGTTCATTTTCTATTATCCCCTTTTTATAAATCAGAACCGCAGCCTCCTTATCAGACAACAAATGTCAGCGTGTGACCAGCCTAAGACAAAGGAAGCATTCAGTGTTATCTACACAGAGGCGACGTCCCCCTCCATACGTCTCTGTGCTCCATTGTGTTGTTTGCAGCATGTTTATATACAGTATGTATGTATTTCCCGATGCCGGTGTCACAATTCTTCCACATGGCTGGAGAGCTGGCAGATGACCCAGAGATTAGGAGGTCAGGAAATGAAAAAGAACTAGGAATTACTCAGTCTTCCTCATAAGCTTCCAGTTCAATGTCCCTGCAGTGTACAGTCCATGAACCCCACCATATCAGAACCAGAACACGACTGAGGCTGCTACTTGCAATCCACCTATGACCTATGACAATCTCACCTCTGAGAAATAAGACATGTATGTCAAATCACACATGCCGGACTTAATAATGTAACATCATCTCAACCATCAGCGCCCTGGGTGATCCTGCGTGAGTCAATATGAAATCCCCAGTTTAATCTTCAAATAGTTTATCTGTACAACGTGTAATGGAAAATCAGGAGGGCATACAGACTCTACTATTATATAAATACATATTACCCGAGTGTGCATCCATCAACACTTAGCTCTCTGTCTACATTTCTTCAAGTGTAGAGCACCCAGGCTACATTCTTATAACATACAGTGACTACCATTGGGATTTTATATATATATACTGTATATATATATATTTATACACTATATTACCAAAAGTATTGGGATGCCTGCCTTTACACGCACATTAACTTTAATGGCATCCCAGTCTTAGTCCATAGGGTTCAATATTGAGTTGGCCCACCCTTTGCAGCTATAACAGCTTCAACTCTTCTGGGAAGGCTGTCCATAAGGTTTAGGAGTGTGTCTATGGGAATGTTTGACTATTCTTCCACAAGAAAATTTGTGAGGTCAGGCACTGATGTTGAATGAGAAGGCTTGGCTCGCAGTCTCTGCTCTAATTCATCCCAAAGTTATTCTATCGGGTTGAGGTCAGGCCAGTCAAGTTCCTCCACCCCAAACTCGCTCATCCATGTCTTTATGGACCTTTCTTTGGGCATTGGTCCAAATCATTTGGTGGAGGGGGGATTATGGTGTGGGGTTGTTTTTCAGGGGTTGGGCTTGGCCCCCTATTTCAAGTGAAGGAAACTCTTAAGGCATCAGCATACCAAGACATTTTGGACAACTTCATGCTCCCAACTTTGTGGGAACAATTTAGGGATGACCCCTTCCTGTTCCAACATTCATCCCAAAGTTGTTCTATCATGTTGAAGTCAGGCGTTAAGTTCCTCCACCTCAAACTCACTCATCCATGTCTTTATGGACTTTGCTTTGTGTACTGATCCAAATCATTTGGTGAAGGAGGGATTATGGTGTGGGCTTGTTTTTCAGGGGTTGGGCTTTGCCCCCTAGTTCCAGTGAAGGGAACTCTTAAGCCATCAGCATACCGAGGCATTTTGGACAATTTCATGCTCCCAACTTTGTGGGAACAGTTTGGGGATGGCCCCTTCATTTTCCAACATGACTGCACACCAGTGCACAAAGCAAGGTCCATAAAGACATGGATATGTGAGTTTGGGGTGGAGGAATTTGACTGGCCTGCACATCCCAGTTTTAGTCTGTAGGGTTCAATATTAAGTTGGCCCATCCTTTGCAACAACCCCACACCATAATCCCCCTCCACCAAATGATTTGGACTAGTGTGCAAAGCAAGGTCCATAAAGACATGGATAAGCAAGTTTGGGGTGGAGGAACTTGACTGATCCGCCCAGAGTCCTGACCTCAACACTTTTGGGATAAATTTGAGCGGAGACTGAGAGCCAAGCCTTCTTGTCCACATCAGTGCCTGACCTCACAAATGTGCTTTTGGAAGAATGGTCAATCATTCCCATAGACACACTCCTAAACCTTGTGGACAGTCTTCCCTGAAAAGTTGAAGCTGTAATAGCTGAAAAGGGTGGGCCAACTCAATATTTAACCCTACGGACTAAGACTGGGATGTGCAGGCCAGTCAAGTTCCTCCAGCCCAAACGTGCTCATCCATGTGTGTGTAAAGGTAGGCGTCCCAATACTTTTGGTAATATAGTGTATATAAAGAGAGAGAGAGAGAGAGAAAGAAAATATTTATATATTATAATTGTATAGCTAAAACACGAAAGTGACATCCATTCAGTTAAAGAAGATCTCTCTTTAATTTTTTTTCAACTTCGATTTAATCCCAAAGGCCCCTTTGTGGATTAAACATCCCTATTTTTCTGTCTGTAACTCCACCGCATTCTTAAATCCAAATTATGGGCATTCCTGTGGGGGGAGGTACAGCCAGCAGTTAGCCCCACCCCCTCTCTAAGATGATTGTTCTTCTACTATTATGAATATACAATCAGTGCTGCCACGACAGAGCACATTGTTCATTCATAAAAGTGAAAGACCACACAGCGCTGTGAGGCCTTGTGATCTATCTGCGACTGTATGTAAACATGCACTGTCCCCACAGAGGGATCACACAGCCCCACAGTACTTCATTTTTATGTATGACAGTTTGTAAAAACACCCTGATTTCCCCATCTGTAAATGTCCGTAAATGTCCTTGGACAGGAGGAAAATGTCCGTAAATTTACAGAGGCTGGCTCTTTCCCCAATCCCTACTCACACATTGCCTGCCATTGGCTCCCGCTGGCCGCTGCTGTCAAAATGATTGGTTGCTAGGAACATCTTGTGTCCTAGCAACCAATCACATGCAAGCACAGGCCCCACCAGAGGGGGGAGGATGTAACTTCTTCCTCCCTGCTCCATGCCTGGTCTCCAGATGAGCTCCCTCTGTTGACCAGCATTGTCACTTACAAATCCAGCTCCTTCCTAGCAGTGTTGTCGGATGGGGAGGGAACTGTCTGACCACAATTGCAAGATGGATTCCAATAGAACCAAGTGCTACAAGGATTACAAGGAATTTTTTTAGAAGTCTAGTGAGGCTTCTTCTTTATATGCTAAATACTCATACCTGGAATTTTTATTTTAAATGTGGAAGACACATTTATTCCATGTATGTATTTGTTAAAAATGCATTACAATTGTTTTTCAACCTAAATATGTCTTTAGATTAGCTTCCTGTAATTCTCTGCAGAGGCTGAAAAGTGAAGCAGCAGTACTCTATCAGGTTCTACAGCATTGCACAGTGCTGTCAATCAAAAGAGCATTCTAATAGGAGGAACACAGACTCACCTCATCTCTGTGCCTCTGCTCCTTTATTGTCCAATCAAAGGACTGGGCAGGTCTTTGGCCATGCTGTATTGCCTTCACTGCTGTGAAAAAGGAGATGTCAGGGACCTGACTCTGGTATTCAACAGAGGTGTCCATATCTCAAAACTAGCTGTATAGAATTATTATTATTATACAGGATTTATATAGCGCCGACAGTTTGCGCATCAATTTACAATATTAGGGCAGACAGTACAAATTACAATACAAATCAATACAGGAGGAATCAGAGGGCCCTGCTTGTTAGAGCTTACAATCTAGAAGGGAGGGTCAAGTGATACGAAAGGGCAATAATTGTGGGGGATGAGCTGATGAAGGAAATAAAAGTGCAGTTATTAGGTGGAGGCAGGATAGGCTTCTCTGAAGAGAAAAGTTTTCAGGGATCGCCTGAAAGTGGATAGATTTGGGTAGGGAATTCCAGAGGATGGCAGAGGCTTGGGAGAAGTCCAGGAGGCGGGTATGGGAGGAGGGGATGAGGGAGCTGGAGAGCAGGGGGTCTTGGGAGGAGCGAAGAGGAAGGTTAGTTGGTATTTTGAGACTAGGCTGGTGATGTATCTGGGAGCAGAGTTGTGGATGACTTTGTAACTTATTGTTAGTATTTTGAACTTAATTCGTTGGGTGAGTGGCAGCCAATGGAGGGATTGGCAGAGAGGGGTGGCAGACGCTGAGCGGTTTGTAAGGTGGATGAGTCTGGCAGCGGCATTCATGATGGACTGGAGGGGGGATCGTCTATTTAAAGGTAGGCCAGTGAGGAGGGAGTTGCAGTAGTCGAGGCGAGAGATGACCAGGGAGTGAATCAGGAGCTTTGTGGTTTCATTGGTTAGGAAGGGACGTATTTTAGAGATGTTGCGGAGATTGAGGTGGCAAGCCTTAGAAAGTGATTGGATGTGGGGCCAAAAGGAGAGTTCAGAGTCCAGGATAACACCAAGCACCCTGAAATGCGGGGATGGGTGGATGGTTGTGCCATTGCTCTTGACAGAGAAGTCAGGGGAAGAGGCACGTGGGGGAGGAAATATTATGAGTTTGGTTTTGGACAAGTTGAGTTTGAGGAATTGGTGGGACATCCAGGCAGCTATGTCTGTTAGCAAGTTAGTGATGGAGTTAGAGACTGATGGAGTGAATTGAGGGGTGGAAAGGTAGATTACAATTATTTTGCGAGTTCACAAATATGTGTTCGGATTGTGAATTCGGCTACTTTCCTATAGCTCTACATAAAGCTGAATGAATTGCATATCTGAAAGTAGGAACCCCAAAAGACAGATTTTGGAGCTCCATTTAGAGCTAGCTTTATCTGACCTGAGATATTATAGTCAGGATGGTCACTATGGACAACAAACCCATTTAACTTTACACTAGTTTTGATAAAAAATCATGTTGGGGGTCATCCAACCAGATCAACCCCACACTGATTGTTTAAGTTTTGTAACAAACCATTTAATGTGGAAAATTCTGACTGATCTTCCAAGATGCAGACCACATTCTGCAATACAGAACAAGCCATCTATTTTCCCAACATTGTATCCACACCGCAGGACATTTGATAACATAACTCCATCCTGTAACAATCAAGTACGTGTAATAAAATTTGGTTGGAAAATAGAGAACATCAAGAGGCAACGAGGAAGCTCGGCAGGAAATAATATTCCATTTTAATTAACCTCTGGCCGCAATCCCGAATGTGAGAACGGCAGAGGGCCTAGGCTTGGCCATGGGAGAAAGCATAAGTTGCATTTTTCAAATATTAATAAACGCATTTATTTGCGGCAGACTAATGTCTGAAGTTGACTTTAATTATTGAAGTTCTGAGACATGTCCCTGTTAACCTGCTTGTCGTTAAGGTTATATAGAGCCCCACGGAAGCTCATTAGCCAAATGTGCTTTGTGTTTTGGGGTTTACTATACCTTTAATAGAGACCTTCCTCAGGCATAAACCAGCCAGTTGCCTCTTTATAACTTTGTAGAGTATAAACATATAGATGTGCAGACTATGGCATTAAGTCAAAGCCCTTGGGCTCTGTTCCTGGCTGTAATGGAAATGAACAATTTCTTATATGCTGTTTAAGTTCTGTATCTATTAACATTCACTAGTTTTCACAATGAATGGAGTGCTTTGTATTACGAAAGATGATCTTCCACGAGGCCCAGTGACCATCTAAACAATACAACAACCCTGAAATTAAAGGCTCAGTCCAAGTAAAACTGATAGTTGGATGTATTATAGTAAGTTTAAAGTGGACCTTTCAGTTACTTTACAAGTTGACATAACTGAATAGGTTTTTGATATGTTGCAATGTACAACAATAGTATAATTTTCCAGAAGAGGTTCTACATTTTTCATCAAAAGCCCACCCTTGGGCTCTAGTCACAAGACTTTTGAGCATTGAGCAAAATTGGGTGCCAAGCAAATGTTTTAGGAGTCTAAAGTTTTTTTCATTATTTCCGCAAGTGGCAAGGTGAAAACAAAAGGCATCCTACACATTTTGGAAGTAACAAATTCTCATTTATCAGGGCTTAAGACAATGTATCAAAGTGTTTAGTGGGTTAAAAACTTCTGGGCAAACCAATGTATGGCAATGGATGTTTTCAACTACAGTGAATGAGAAGAATAGGAGGCTTTTGTGTTGCCACTTGTGGAAATAACTGAAAAAATTTGACTCCTAAGGCATTTGGTTGTGGTCTTCTGTGGTTACTATGAAGAAAACCAGCTACTTGGCATGGCATTTAGAAGATCATGGATATCACTGTAGTAGCTCATGCGGCTACAGTCATTTACGTTTTCCATAGAGATCAAGCAGGTATTACATATGCATTCTTACATTTTACCAAATTGACCCAACGTAAGTGTGCAAAATATGTAATCCCTGGAGTTTTAAAGTGAAACTAAAAGACATTCTTATTCTCCGGATATAATCTATACATATCCACTACTTAACCTCTTGCCGCTGTCCACAGGCAAATATGCGACCTCTCGGCGGGAGTGCCTTGGTGCTGAGCAGCCACATATTTGCATGCATTAATGCAAATACAGCTGTGCAGAGTGTGTGCGCCCTGTGCGCTCCTGGCACAGTTACCAGCGGCTAATGGAAAGCTACTGATCGCTGCTTGCCGGCTGATCATGTGACCGCTGTGACAGCCAATCATAGCAGGCACATGATCATAAACCCTGCCCTGCCTCCTGGTATCCTAAACCTCTTAAAGGGTCGGGAGGCGCTGGCTCCAAGGGGTTAAAGTGATAGTAATGTCCACTTTTTGTACCTGTGAGTACAGTGAATATCTCCTAAAGTTGCATTGGAGATATTCACTCGAAATGCAGCCGGTGACATCACCAGCGCATGCACTCCGAAGGGACAGCATACTCGTGCCTTCAGAGCTCCGTGCCGGGAAGTGACGTCATCATGGCTCGGCCATTTATACAGCCGGAGCCCAAGAATCCGGAAGGAAGTCCAGGGGAAGATGGAAGCCCTGTCAGCAGTGACAGCTCGCCACTAGAGGCTTCACTTTATGGTAACTATTTCAGAATGTGCTAATATGCAATGCATACTAGAACATTATGCCATTGCCTTGTAGGGGAAATATTTTTAAAATGTCCAATGCTTTAACCACTTGAGCCGCGGAAGGATTTACCCCCTTCCTGACCAGAGCACTTTTTGCGATTTGGCACTGTGTCACTTCAACTGACAATTGCGCGGTCGTGCGACATTGTACCCAAACAAAATTGATGTCTTTTTCTTCCCACAAATAGAGCTTTTTTATGGTATTCGATCACTTTTTATTTTTTGCGCTATAAACAAAAAAAGAGCGACAATTTAAAAAAAAAACAATATTTTTTACTTTTTGCTATAATACATATCCAAAAAAATAGATAAAAAAACAAATGTATTCATCAGTTTAGGCCAAAATGTATTTTTCTACATACTTTTGATAAATAAAATCGCAAAGCGCGTTTATTGATTGGCTTGCGCAAAAGTTATCGCATCTACAAACTATGAGAATCGATTTATAGCGTTTTTCTTTTTTCTTTTCTTTTTACTGGTAATGGCGGTGATCTGCCATTTTTATCAGGACTACGATATTGGGACGGGCAGATCGGACATTTTTGATACTTTTTTGGGACTATTGACATTTATGCAGCGATCAGAGCTAAAAATAGCCACTGATTACTGTATAAATGTCACTGGCAGGGACCTGGAAGAGAGATGGGCTGGGAGTTGTAGTCCATCAAAGGCCCGGCTAGCACTCAAGTACTTTTGCTACACATTCAGGGACCCGTGATCTCTGGCCTGTAATGGGTGTTCCGGAGGTTATGCTGAGAGTAGGCCTCACCATGTGCTAGCCACAGTGAAGAGAAAGGAAGAGAGAAGCTTGATAAATTTCCTTTTAAGCTGGAAACTAAGTTCAGTGCTGGAGAGAAGTAATGGAGTAATGATTTACTAAGTTCAGTGCTGGAGAGAGAACTGTAGGAGAAACGGTCAGCAAGTTGAATGCTGGAGAGTTGTGAGGAGTCTGCAGAGGGACGGTCTGCAGTGAAAGTGTGCATATACAGGCGTGTATATGGAGTTCATGTACTATAGTTCTTTGGGCATCCCACAGTCATCCCTTTTCCCCATCCAAGTTATTTCCCCTAAATAAAATAAAAAAAACAAGTGCCGACCTGGTCAGTGTCTCCGGATGTGTGATATACTGTATGGTGTGATTGAGGGCAGCCATAAGGTGAACCAATGCTACCAGCCACTCTCAAGGGAGCACATGGCTACACTAGAGTTTAGTATGTCTTGTAATAATATTTTATATTGCACCATATGTAATCAACTTACTAGATTTCTATCAGGATCAGCAGGGTTTGCACTTATAGAACAGATATAACAAAAGACTTTGAATTGTATATTTAACAGACCAAAAAACAGCCAATAGGAGAACTGCTAGGAAATATCTATGTGAAATGTGTAGTCACCATAATCGCCTACGCCAGGGATCTTCAAACTTTCTAAACAAGATTTATATATTATGGTCCATCAGACTTTAGGGGGCTGGATTATGGCTGGTGGGAGTAAACATTGCCTAAGGTTTGATTGTCAGTGGGAGTAAGATAGTTACATACTGCCTATGGTCAGTAGGAGGAGCAATAGTTCCCCATCATTGGTATCAGTTGGAGGAATGTTGCCTCACTGTAGATGGCAGTGGAAGTAAGAGTGCCCATCATTGGAGTCAGTGGAAGGAATAGTGCCCCATCATTGGTGTCAGTGGGAGGAATAGTGCCCCATCATTGGTGTCAGTGGAAGGAATAGTGCCCCATCATTGGTGTCAGTGGGAGGAATGACTGTGGTTACTACCCCGTGATAAGGAAGGTGACT
>BLSH010445410.1:569537-597766 GCA_018402905.1 Glandirana rugosa
GGGTGACTGTGGTTGTTAACCCGTGATAAGGAAGGTGACTGTGGTTGTTAACCCGTGATAAGGAAGGTGACTGTCATCGTTAACCCGTGATAAGGAGGGTGACTGTGGTTATTAATAGTGCCCAATTGCTACTGTCAGTGGAAGGAATAGTGCCCAATTGTTGGTGTCAGTGGAAGGAATAGTGTGCCGTTGTTGGTGTCAGTGGGAGGAATAGTGTGCCGTTGTTGGTGTCAGGGGAAAGAATAGCGCCCCGTCTTTGGTGTCTGTGGGAGGAATAGCGCCTTATCGTGGGTGTCAGCTAGAGGTATAGTGCCTCATTATTGGTGTCAGTGGGAGGAATAGTGCCCAATTGCTACTGTCAGTGGAAGGAATAGTGCCCAATTGTTGGTGTCAGTGGAAGGAATAGTGTGCCGTTGTTGGTGTCAGTGGGAGGAATAGTGTGCCGTTGTTGGTGTCAGGGGAAAGAATAGCGCCCCGTCTTTGGTGTCTGTGGGAGGAATAGCGCCTTATCGTGGGTGTCAGCTAGAGGTATAGTGCCTCATTATTGGTGTCAGTGGGAGGAATAGTGCCCAATTGCTACTGTCAGTGGAAGGAATAGTGCCCAATTGTTGGTGTCAGTGGAAGGAATAGTGCCCAATTGTTGGTGTCAGTGGGGGAATAGTGCCCAATTGTTGGTGTCAGTGGGGGAATAGTGTCCCATCGTTGGTGTCTGTAGGAGGAATAGTGCCTCATCGTGGGTGTCAGCTGGAAGAATAGTGCCTCATCGTTGGTGTCAGTGGTAGGAATAGTGCGCCATGGTTGGTATCAGTGAAAGGAATAGTGCCCCATTATTACAAGTCCACAGCATCTAATGAAACGTGTCCCAAAACGATGCAAGCAGCGCTGGTGAGTAAATCAATGAGTAAGACAGATACATCAAACAGTCCGCTATTTGTATGAATGGTGAATGGGGTTCCACAAATTTGCTTCCGTCACCACACCACGTGAGAATTACAGGGGAGGTCCGACCCCCCCTGAGTGAATTGACTCACCGAAAAAAAGAGAATAATACACACCCCAAGGATCAATATTGCATCACCATAGAATGTTTCCACCACTGTCAGGAACTCCTTCCGCAACAGGCAGATGAATGGTCACGCATCCAATTACAGTTTAGTTGTAGAGACATGTAAACCATGTCTATAGTCTACATGCGCCCTTAGACAATGTACTGTAGAGGAGATTATCACAACCAAGCATTAGATCATAACACATTGCATGGAGCCTGCAGGGACAAGCCTTGCTCAGTTCATGGAAAAGGTTCAGCACAGCACAGCACAGCTGTACATGTGTTGTGCTGTGCTGAACCTTTTCCATGAACTGAGCAAGGCTTGTCCCTGCAGGCTCCATGCAATGTGTTATGATCTAATGCTTGGTTGTGATAATCTCCTCTACAGTACATTGTCTAAGGGCGCATGTAGACTATAGACATGGTTTACATGTCTCTACAATTAAACTGTAATTGGATGCGTGACCATTCATCTGCCTGTTGCGGAAGGAGTTCCTGACAGTGGTGGAAACATTCTATGGTGATGCAATATTGATCCTTGGGGCGTGTATTATTCTCTTTTTTTCGGTGAGTCTATTCACTCAGGGGGGGTCGGACCTCCCCTGTAATTCTCACGTGGTGTGATGACGGAAGCAAATTTGTGGAACCCCATTCACCATTCATACAAATAGCGGACTGTTTGATGTATCTGTCTTACTCATTGATTTACTCACCAGCGCTGCTTGCATCGTTTTGGGACACGTTTCATTAGATGCTGTGGACTTGTTATTATTTAATTTAAAGTAGCGGCTTAATTTTAGTTTATTAATTTTATTTATATTTTCTCAGTGGTGCATTTGAATTTATGCCCAAGTGATTTAATTTTATTATATCCAGGGCGCTGATATTGACAAAAGTGTTCAGCTTAGTTGATTTTGTCATTTTATTTAAGTGCCCCATTATTGGTGTCAGTGGGAGGAATAGTGCCCCATTGTTAGTTTCAATAGGGGGGAATATTGTCTCATCATTAGTGTCAGTGGGAGAAATAATGCCCCATCATTGGTGTTAGTGGAAGGAATAGTGCCCAATTGCTACTGTCAGTGGAAGGAATAGTGCCCAATTGTTGGTGTCAGTGGGGGAATAGTGCTCAATTGTTGGTGTCAATGGGGGAATAGTCCCCGATTGTTGGTGTCAATGGGGGAATAGTGCCCGATTGTTGGTGTCAGTGGGGGGAACAGCATCGGATCATTGGTGTTAGCGGGAGGAACAGTGCCCCAAGGGCCAGATAAAGTCAAGCAAAGGGCTACATCTGGCCCATGGACTTTAGTTTGAAGACCACTGGTCTACAACAACCAATCTTTTTCACACGTACACCTTTAGAGTTTATCTTTGTCTGATTATACAGAAACAAAGCAGTAAATCTTCCTCTCAAATAACAGATTAATCAACATTTTTTCCAGCCAGATTTTCCATTTCGTAGCTAAACAGTTTGCCACAAAAGAGCAATTATTTTTTGTAGTTGTCTGTTTAGAAATGTAATAAGTCACTACTGGCAACAGCAGCAAAAAATATTCTATTTATTAAAGGCAATCTTTCCTTTTAATCAGTATTCCAGCAAATACATTATCTCCTGACAGAGGGTATAAAACACTATTTGGAAATAAGAAAACAAAAAAATAGCACTTGTACCATGAAAGGTCTTATGATGTATAATAGAGATGCAGAAGGGAAGGGATGAAAGATTGCCGCCTCTGAATAGTCTTTATTTTAATTATTTTGATCCATGAATATGTTAAGATATTCTTGAAGTGATTACAGCATTATTTTATATTATGACAAATGTGGCAGCTCCATACGCAGAATTTTAAGGAGGATATTTGACTGTTTAAGACGCTGCTCGCAATGCGTTGTACTATATAGCACGTTGTATTATATCCGCCAAGGAATCAAGCAGGGTATGGTGCTGCAGATATTTTTTCTTTTTTACAAATGGCAGCTGATGCTACAAAGAGGAAAGAGGACATTAGTTAACTTCTTATAGCACATGTTACACATACACTATATTGTCAAAAGTATTGGGACATCTGCCTTTACACGCACATGAACTTTAATGGCATCCCAGTCTTAGTCCGTAGGGTTCAATATTGAGTTGGCCTACCCTTTGCAGCTATAACAGCTTCAACTCTTCTGGGAAGGTTGTCCACAAGGTTTAGGAGTGTCTATGGGAATGTTTGACCATTCTTCCAAAAGGGCATTTTGTGAGATCAGTCCTGGCACGCAGTCTCTGCTCTATCAGGTTGAGGTCAGGCCAGTCAAGTTCCTCCACCCCAAACTCACTCATCCATGTCTTTATGGACTTTGCTTTGTGCACTGGTCCAAATCATTTGGTGGAGGGGGGATTATGGTGTGGGGGTTGTTTATAAGGGTTGGGCTTGGCCACACAGAAGGTTGCCTAAAGCAGTGTTTTTCAACTCCAGTCCTCAAGGCACACCAACAGGTCATATTTTCAGGATTTCCCTCAGAAGAAACAGCTGTGGTAATTACTAAGGCAGTGAAACTGATCAAATCACCTGTGCAAACTCATGGAAATCCTGAAAACATGACCTGTTGGTGTGCCTTGAGGACTGGAGTTGAAAAACACTGGCCTAAAGTACCATAATAGGGAGCCATCGGGGTATGGTTACACCACTAATTGGATACAAAAATAAATATATGAAAATCATTTATTAATTCATGTAAATGTCAAAGATTAAAAAACAGACAATGGGGTATCATCAAATTCCCTCCCCCACATACATATAACAACGTTGTCAAAAAGCAAACTTAAAAACGCCTGGACGCCATCCACTCTCTCAATCATCCACACATCATACAATTTCTTAATTGGCCATGAATAGGAATAGGTTAATGGTGTAGGAAGTCCATGGCTGGATATATATGAAATAAGTGAGCTATGTGGAGTAACAAGCTGTGGTATAAACTGACTTTAGGTTGTGTTGATCAAACAATTGGTATATGCAGAAGTCACTCAAAGCAAATATGTTCATACAGGAGTTGCAATAGCTGATAATATCAGGAATGTGGATGGGAATATTGAGGAGTTCACAGCAAAGTAAACAGAGCGTGCAAGTCAAGCGCTTACTATGCAGACAAATGTCAGTGCTACATTCCCCATGACTTCCAATAGATGGCAAGCTGATTATCCGCACGCTTGGAAGTCCCTGCAATGCGATAGGTAACAACGTGGATGGTATCTAGGTAACAGAGTCCCGGAGGTACAGTGGAAAATGGTGTTAGGAGTGGTCTCACCCAATGTGCTGAAATTCCAGCTCACCACCCGTGCACTCCAGCATTCAATGCCGTTGTAAAGTTCCAAGCTACCACCGCAGCAGATATCCAGGGCACAGCTGTCTGTAGGATGCCAAACCGCCGATTGGCGCGTCTATTCAAAAATCCACCAGCCTCAAACATCCAAGTACTCAGAGAGAGAGAGGGAGGGTGTCAGGACGTACAGGGCACGACGTCAATGCGTTTCGCTGGACGTACAAGCTTATTCACTGAAGGGAACTCTTAAGGCATCAGCATACCAAGACATTTTGGACAATTTCATGCTCCCAACTTTGTGGGAACAGTTTGAGGATGGCCCCTTCCTGTTCCAACATGACTACGCACCAGTGCCCAGTCATGTTGGAACAGTGCCTGATCTCACAAATGTGCTTCTGGAAGAATGGTCGAACATTCCCATAGACACTCCTAAACCTTGTGGACAGCCTTCCTAGAAGAGTTGAAGCTGTTATAGCTGCAAAGGGTGGGCCAACCCAATATTGAACTCTACAGGCTAAGACTGGGATGCCATGTGCGTGTAAAGGCAGGTGTCCCAATACTTTTGGTAATATAGTGTATGTGTCCATGGGCGGCAGAGCTTTCTATGCTGAGAGCACAGCTCAGTAACTAAGCTGTCGAAGAAAGCTCTGGGTCCATTATCCCAATCGTGTGTCCACTGTGACAGCCAACCACCTTGAATCCATGTACAAATGTGGGTGCTGCTCAGGCTCCTAGATGATCCCAATAAAAGGTTAAGAGTGCCGGCCGGGAATGGAGTTGTCTCGGCTCCAAACATCAACATAAGGAAATTCTGATGATTCAAGTAAGGCTCCCCGCTCCAGGTGAAGCGCCCAGTGGACCCAGGTGGGTACTCGCCCTGACTCTCTACTGCATAAATTGGGGAAGAAGAAATGGTCACAAACCACTATAGGGTCCAAAGTCCTTTATTGAGACATCCCATAAGGCATCATGGGACCATAATGCAAACAGTAGATGCGCTACCTGCACCTCACGTGCATTACCAACAATGACTAAGTTCACGTGAGGTGCAGGAAACACATCTACTGTTTGCATTCTGGTCCTGTGATGCCTTATGGGATGTTTCAATAAAGGACTTTGGACCCTATGGTTGTGTGCGGCCATTTGTTCTTCTCCACGAGGAAAGGTCCCTCAAGCCGCACATCACTGCAAATCCATTAATGAAGAGATATGTGGCAGTCTCAGCTAGTGCTCCGGCCAGGCCAGGCCTCACTCTAACGCGTTTCACTCCACTCCTGGAGTTTAATCATGGGAAGCTCTGGGGTGGAGTAAAACACATTGGGGGCATGGCCTGGTCAGAGCCCAGGCTCAGACTGCACCATCTTTCTCCATTAGTGGATTTGCAGTGATGTGCGGCTTGAGGGTCCTTTCCTTTACTACAAGCCAATTACAGTGGTCACATGATTGGGAAGGGGTTAAAGTGCATCAGATATATTTTTCATTTTAACTGCATGCATATTAAATAGCATGTAACATTTCCGGGTATTGTCACGGCACTTCCCCTGGCATTTCTTTTATCATATTCTTACTCCAGAAGGAGAAAAGCAGTATTATGGGTCAGCATATTCTTCCAGGAATTTTGGTCCTGATACGGCACAAACATGTAAATTCTGGTACCTGTGCAGTTCTTGGCTGCGTTCAAAAATGTCTGACACAGATCAGTCCCTGCTCCATCCTCTTGCTTTGTGACTTGCTACAAAATTCCAATGTACAGTCCTTTCACTTAAAGTGGTAGTTAAAGTGATTGTAAACGACCACCTTGTAAAACAACCCATTCAGTTTAAAATAGAAATGAAAGGCAAAACATTTGTGTATAGATAGAAAACAACCCATTATAAATACCCCTTTTCCCCTTTTTTATAAGTGATCACATTCCCTCTGTTCTCAGCTACATAAGAGCTGGGAGGAGAAGCAGCTGCACACTGAGCTTCTCAGTGAATGGCTGTGCAGTGGGGAAGTGTCAGAATAAGTCTGATCATTGGAGAAGAGTACACTGAGTTGCCAGCATAGCTAAAGAACTGACCACTATGTGCTTTCCTGCTTAGTGTGGTCAGTTTTTAATAGGAAAACAAGGGAACTGTCAGGAACACCTGGGATCTCACACAAAGGAAGCAATACAAAGAGAACAGGATATTTTCTCATACAAGTACATGGGACAGCAGGCACATATCAGGAATATGAAGTGTTGGGGTAACAAACGCTTTAAGGCTAAGGCTCCATGCACACTGTATCTCAAAAATGACCGTTTTTGGGCGTTTTGGCGGTTTTTTAACAGCCCAAAAACGCCCCCTTATTTTATCCTATGTGTCAATGCACACATGGTCGTGTATTGTCTTTTATCAGCAGTGGCGTTTTTGGGCTGTTATCTGAACGCCCTGAATTGGCGTTCAAAAGTCATTCTCCTGACCACAAAAAACGCCAGATGCCGGTAAACGCTAATTAACGCCGGTAAACGCCGGTTTATCTGCGTCTGGCGTTTTTTTCAGTCAATGGAAGCCAAAAACCGCAGACGCCGAAAAACGCCGCTAAACGCCGCTAAACCCTGCTTACAAAACACTGTAAATAGAACGTTTTGTAAGCGTCTCCTGCCCGACGGTGAAGAGCCCAGATAGCGTCCAGCGTGCATGGAGCCTAATAGTGACTATCTCTAAAACATTCCCTCCCTCTTCCTACCTATCCTGTATATCCTGAATAAAGAATATCTGTTGTACTTACCTATTTTTATCCGGCCCGGGCTCGTGATCCTGCAGTTCCAGCCTCCATGTTTAAGGGAGCGCTCAAAACCAGCTGTACATTCCAGTAGCCATGATGTCTTCCATAGGTTGCCATGGCCCAGCCGTTGTCAGCGCTCCCTTGCCTCCGCTGCAGCAGCCACTCACTGAGACAGGAGAGCTGGAGCTGCAGGATCACATGACCAGAGAGAATTAAAATTAATTAAGTACACAAATCATTTTTACATAGGGTATGCAGGACAGATATGAGGACGGAGAGAAAACATTCTTAAGAATAGTCAGTTTTAGCCTTATCCACTACTTTAACCACTTCAGCCCCGGCAGGATTTCCCAGTTTAGGACCAGAGCACTTTTTGCGTTTCGGCACTGCGTCGCTTTAACTGACAATTGTGCGGACGTGCGACGTTGTACCCAAACAAAATTTGTGTCCTTTTTTTCCCACAAATAGAGCTTTCTTTTGGTGGTATTTAATCACCTCTGCGTCATTTCTGATCACCGCTATAAACAAAAAAAGAGCGACAATTTTGCAAAAGAAATTTCTTAATTTTTGTTAAAATACAAATCCAAAAAAAAAAATATTAAAAAAATTTTTTCGTCGGTTTTGGCCGATTTATATTCTTCCTCATATTTTTGGTAAAAAAAAATCGCAATCGGCGTTTATTGATTGGTTTGCACAAAGTTGCCGGGTTTACGAATGATGAGAATTAATTTATGGGGTTTTTATTTTTTTTAAATATTTTACTACTAATGGCGGCAATCTGCGATTTTTAGAGGTACTGCGATATTGCAGCGGACATGTCGGACCATTTTTGACACTTTTTTGGGACCAATGACATTTATTCAGTGATCAGACATTTAAATGTACACTGATTACTGTATAAATGTCATTGGCAGTGAAGGGGTTAACCTGGGGGGGAGAGCTAGGGGTTAACCGTGTTCCCTGGGTGTGTTCTTACTGACACTTTTTTTGGGACCATTGGCATTTATACAGCGATCAGTGCTATAAAAATGCATTGATTACTGTGTAAATGCCATTGGCAGTGAAGGGGTTAACCTGGAGGGGGCACTCTAAGGTTTAACTGTGTTCCCTCAGTGTGTTCTAACTGTATGGGGGCTGGGCTGGCAGGGAAGTGATCACGGCTTCCATATACAGGAAGGATGTGATCACAGCCCTTCCTCCTGTGTCAGAACGAAGATCCGTGTTTAAACACACGGACCTCCATTCTCTCACTGCGCGGGGGGGCATCGCGGGTAGCCAGCGGAGATCGAGTCCGCCCTACTCGCTCCCTGGCCCCCCAGAACACAGTGAGCGTGCGAGCGCTCACAATACTCGTTATCGTGCCCGCTGTCAGGTGATGGCGTTTAGCGATAATGAACCACTTTGCCGCCGTCAAGCCACAGTGGGCGGTCGGCAAGTGGTTAAAGAGAGGACACTGAGTAAATGCTTCCTCCTGCCTGCAGCAGACTGATGACATCATCTCAGTCTATGCAAAGTCACTTACTGGTGCTCAGGGATGGCTTTTTAATGATAACAGGGGAATATGTCTGGAAAATGATACTGTTATATGGTGACATATCAGAAGGCCTTGTGGCTGGAAGGTGGCTATGATCTGCCTGCATGGTATAGACAAGCATGGAGTCCCAGTGATGATGTCACTAGATCTAAAATAAAGTATGTAATGAAAGCAGAAAGGTTTTATCTAAAAATGTCATTAGCATTAATGAGGGGAAAGAAGAACACGGGGAAGGCAAATATAAACTTCAGCTGTAATAGAGCATGTTTGTCGGTTTAGCACACGAGCTGTTGATTCATGGGCGCTCTTGGAATGTACGTGACCAATGCCTCCTCCTTTGTCTAGTGATGGAATATTTGTGATTCTGGGAGACGATGAGCCCAGGCACACAGTGACATTTTACACTGGCCCACCATCTGGTCATATTGTGAGACAATACCAAATAACAGTAAATAGCTGTTTTCTGTGCCAAAACATAATGATATATTTTCAGGTTGCATGATCTCTTTGTGGGGAACATTGAGGATTTAGGAGCAGTTGCTAAGTAACCAATTCCTGTACATAAAATGCAACAGAAACTGGAAAGGAAAATAATCAGCAAAAAACATAAAGTCCCTATTCATGGGAAATAATACCTGACGTGTAACCCAACCCGAAACAGTCTACAATGGCAGCATGAATGTCTATACCGGTTTACTTCCTGTCCTTTGGTCAGTGGCTTTTGGCTGTCAGAAGTCGCAATTTTACAAGTTCACTTCCACATTGGAGATCACCAATAATCAGCCTTCAAACATAAGTCCATCTAATGGCCCGTACACACGGTGCAGGGGCATATCATGAAATTAGTGGGCCCGTGTGCAAGCCCACACCGCACACATCATCCCCGGCTGTCAACCGGGGAGAAATCATCCATGGGTGCAGTGTGGGTCACAGCACAGTGGGCCCCCCACCCCTCAGGGCCCATGTTCAGTGAACACCCTGCACCCATGGATGATACACCACTGGGTGCAGCGGTCGTACGACGGTCGTACAACAGCTTGTTGTACTATAATCCGACCGTTAGTACACGCAATTACAACAGCCGACGTTCGACAGTCGTACAACAGAAGTTGGCTGAGCAAACTAGAAAACTTTTGTTGGCCAACCAGGCGTCGTACGACTGTTGACTCGTGTGTACAGAAGTTGGGCCAACAAAAGTTGAAAGTGCAAACACACATGCTCTGAATCCGGGAAGTGCTTGGTCATGTAAACCTGCGTTCCTCATTCACAAATTGCATTCACCTGAACTTCATAGTTTTACGCTCCTAACACATCACTACGTTTGGCTTTGTTGGCCGATTACTTGACTCATGTCAGTACGCTAGACAAAACAGCCGACAGCCGATTTTGGAAAAACGTGAGGTCGTATAACAGTCGCACCATGTAAGGGATTTACCACTTCCCGACCGCATGTTTTCACGGTGGCAGTTGGGATGCTGAGCGCGAATCGCCGTAAAAACACGGCGATCTGCGAACAGTCACTAGGGGGCGCGCAAGAACACACCCCGGGAACACAGTTAACCCCTAGCTCTCCCCCCCAGGTTAACCTCTTCACTGCCAATGACATTTATACAGTAATCAGTGGACATTTACATTTCTGATCACTGAATAAATGTCATTGGTCCCAAAAAAGTGTCAAAAATGTCCGACATGTCCGCTGCAATATCACAGTACCGCTAAAAATCGCAGATCGCTGCCATTACTAGTAAAAAATAAAAAAAAATTAAAAACCCCATGACCGTGCAATTGTCAGTTAAAGCGACGCATCGCCGAATCGCAAAAAGGGCTCTGGTCCTACAGCTGGAAAACCTTCCGGTTGGTAAGTGGTTAAAGTGATCCTTACAGTTGACACCCAGTAGGCTCTTGCCCTTGCTTCTAGTATGTGGTGGGTACTCCCTACCATAATTCTCAACTGTCTTTTTCAGGACGTTTTGGGTATTCTTGACACCCCTCTGTGTGTTTCAGCTCTCTCCTTTTGCACTCTCCATAATATAAAATCCAAAAAAAGAGGTTGGTTGCCACAACAGGTGTGCAAACCCATGAACTCAAGCACAGATATATCTTACTCTACAGTTCCTGGAAAATAAAAGTCATTGTCGAGTGGTTTGACTTTCCATCAACTACCAAATATAACTGATATTTGGAATGACTGTGAAAGGGTAAAATGCCACCTCTCACCTTAATGCCATCATCATACAAACCAAAGCAGGATCCAAGGCAGAAAAAATATGATTATTTTAATAGTAACACCACAAAGTTTTTATTTTATGATGCTTTTTTGTGCTGTTCTCCATATTATATTTTATTTTGATGACTCCAGCCTTTAGCAGTGCCAGTTGCCAATAAATGTGACAGCAGGGAAAACCAATCCTGTAGTAGGACTCCATCCAGTTTTGTAGTTCATGTTATGTATGGAGGTTACAGAAAACGGTAGAATGGCATGAACACCCGTCCCACACAGTTACTTCTTGAGTTCTACACCTCTTGAAATGGATGTTGTCATTCAGAATGTCTCCTAAAACGAAAATAAAGCTGCCATCTTGGATGGGTGGTGGTTAGGAGGTTGCTGAAGTAGGATGGTGAAGTGGACCTTATTTAGCTGCCTAAATGGGAGGTCAGTAGGCTTCTCAACAGAGTAAACATTAATACAAGCTCAACAAAAGCTTTAAGCCTTCTTAACTTTAGCCAAAAGTAGAAAACTTAGACTTGAGTTGGATTTTATTAGATTCATGGGCTAGCAATCAGCAGCACAAAAGTAATGCTCCCCCAGGATGCTTGAATAATATCATAGATTGTGAGCATGGGAATCCATTAGTATGAGGTAGGGTGAGTTTGGCTACTTTATACTTCAATATATCATGATTATGGGAGCTGTTTTTTTATCATAAAATAAAATACACTATATGGTCAAAAATATTGGGACACCTGCATTTATACGCACATGAACTTTAATGGCACCTCAGTCTTAATCTGTAGGGTTCAATATTGAGTTGGCTCACCCTTTGCAGCTATAACAGCTTCATCTCTTCTGGGAAGGCTGTCCACAAGGTTTAGGAGTGTGTCTATGGGAATGTTTGACCATTCTTCCAGAAGTGCATTTTGTGAGGTCAGGCACCGATGTTGGAGGAAAAGGCCTGGCTAGCAGTCGTCGCTTTAATTCATCCCAAAGGTGTTCTATCGGGTTGACATCAGGACTCTATGCAGGCCAGTTAAATTCCTCCACCCCAAACTCCCTCATCCATGTCTTTATGGACCTTGCTTTGTGCAATGGTACGCAGTCATGATGGAATAGGAAGGGGCCATCCCCAAACTGTTCCCACAAAGTTGGGACCATGAAATTGTCCAAAATGTCTTGGTATGCTGACACCAAAACAGTTCCCATCACTGGAACTCCACCAAATGATTTTGACCAATGCACAAAGCAAGGTCCATAAAGGTATTGATGAGTGACTTTAGGGGGTAAGGGTCTTGACTGGCCTGCACAGAGTCCTGATCTCCACTTGATAGAACACCTATGGGATGATATAGGGTGGAGACTGCGAGCCAGGCCTTCTCATCCAACATCAGTGCCTGACCTCACAAATGCACTTCTGGAAGAATGGTAAAACATTCCCATAGACACTCCTAAACCTTGTGGACATCCTTCCCAGAAGAGATGAAGCTGTTATAACTGCAAAGGGTGGGCACCCTCAATATTGAACCCTACGGACTAAGACTGGGATGCCATTTAAGTTCATGTGCGTGTAAAGGCAGGCGTCCCAACACTTTGGCAATATAGTGTTATTGCAGATCTAGCAGCTTCTAGGATATACAGGTTTACTTATATTATTATTATTAAAATTGGTTTCATTTCCCCTCCTATGCACGTGGGTTTATATGCACTGGCTTTTAATAGTGGCTATTCTACAAGTATTGGGTGTATGTACTGTATGAGATTGTGGATGCATTGTACTGAATTTCTATACACTGTAATCATTGTATTCTTATGCCACCCCACCATCTCTGTTCTCCTTAAGAAGTGAATGTTGTCCATGAAACGTATAGAGATATCTTTTGGGTCTCACAGATACATTGATGCATTATCTATACCTGCTCATCCAGTATACATTATACAGGGCATCCGGAATGTATTCACAGCGCTTCACTTTTTACACATTTTGTTATGCTACAGCCGCATTCCAAAATGGATTAAATTAATTATTTTCCTCAAAATTCTACAAACAATACCCCATAATGACAACATGAAAGAAGTTTGTTTGAATTTTTTGCAAATTTATTAAAAATAAAAAATGAAAAAAATCCCATGTACAGAAGTATTCACAGCCTTTGCTCAATATTTTGTTGAAGCACCTTTGGCACCAATTACAGCCTCAAGTCTTTTTGCGTATGATGCTACAAGCTTGGCACACCTATTTTTGGGAAGTTCTCCCTTCTTTACAGGACCTCTCAAGCTCCATCGGGTTGGATGGGGAGCGTTGGTGCACAGCCATATTCAGATCTCTCCAGAGATGTTCAATCGGATTCAAGTCTGGTCTCTTGCTTTGAGCAAAATAATGAATTTAATCAATTTTGGAATAAGGCTGTAACCCAACAAAATGTAAGAAGTAAAACGCTGTGAATACTTTCCGCATGCATACTGTATGTATAGGTTAGGTGAGACCAATGTGGAAGGTGGTCATAGACAACAGATTAAATGACACAGTGTTTATATACCAGCTTTAAACATTATGGATTTTATGATTATATATATATATATTTATAGTATATAAATAAAGTTTAAAGTTTTATATGAATTTGTGTTGGAAACTAATATATGTACCTGAAAAATCTTATAAGTTATTGTTACATTGGTTGGGTGTTTACAGATTCATTGGTTTGTATCTTTAACCACTTCAGCCCCGGAAGGATTTGCCACTTTAGGACCAGAGCACTTTTTGCGATTCGGCACTGCGTCGCTTTAACTGACAATTGCGCAGGCGTGCGACGTTGTACCCAAACTAAATTTGCGTCCTTTTTCCCAACAAATAGAGCTTTCTTTTGGTGATATTTGATCACCTCTGCGTCATTTCTGATCGCCGCTATAAACAAAAGAAGAGCGACAATTTTGCAAAAAAACCCAAATTTCTTACTTTTTGCTAAAATACAAATCCAAAAAAAAAAAATATAAAAAAAACATTGTTTTCCATCGGTTTTGGCCGATTTATATTCTTCCTCATATTTTTGGTAAAAAAAAAAATCGCAATCTGCGTTTATTGATTGGTTTGCGCAAAAGTTGCTGCGTTTACGGATGATGAGAATTCATTTCTGTGGTTTTTATTTATTTATTTTTTACTAGTAATGACGGTGATCTGCGATTTTTAGCAGTACTGCGATATTGCAGCAGACATTTCGGACCATTTTAACACTTTTTTGGGACCATTGGCATTTATACAGCGATCAGTGCTATAAAAACACACTGAATACTGTGTAAATGCCATTGGCAGTGAAGGGGTTAACCTGGAGGGGGCGCTCTAAGTGTTCCCTGGGCGTGTTCTAACTGTATGGGGGCTGGGCTGGCTGGGGGAAGGGAGTGATCACGGCTTCCATATACAGGAAGCCTGTGATCACAGCCCTTCCCCCTGTAACAGAACGGAGATTTGTGTTTACTTACACGGACCTCCGTTCTTTCACTGCGGGGGGGGGGGTCATCGCGGGTAGCGATCGAGTCCACCCTACCCGCTCCCTGCCCCCCCCCCAACACAGTGAGTTTGCGAGCATGCCTCCGGTGGCGCGCGCGCTCACAGTGAGGGATATCGCAGCCGTTGTCATCGGTTTGCGATATCGAGCCACTTTGCGGTTGGCGGTGGGCAAGTGGTTAATTATGACTTTGTGTCCAGGCCCTTCAACTATGCGGACATTTTTTCAAAACGGGTGCACTTAAAGTGATTGTAACCGATCACATTGTAAAACAACCCGTTCAGTTTAAAATAGAAATACATTTGTATTTCATTGTATAGATATGAAAAACATTATTAATACCTCTCTCCCTTTTTTATAAGTGATCACATTCCCTCTGTTCTCATCTGCATAAGAGCTGCGGGATGAGAAGCAGCAGCACAATGAGCTTTCCAGTGAATGGCTGTGCAGGGGGAGTGCATGTTAGGACAAGCCTGATCATTGGAGGAGAGCAGGCTAAGTTCCCAGCACAGCTAGAGAAATGACCACGATGCGTTCTCCTGCTTAGTGTGGTCAGGTTTTAGTAGAGAGACTGGCAGGAACATCAGGGATTTCACACAAAGGAAACAATACAAAGAGAACAGAAGACTTTCTCATACAAGTACATGGTACAGCAGGCACATATTAGGAATATAAAATGTTGGGGTAGCAAACTTTGTATTACATTGTCACATTCATCCAGATCCTGGCAGTGTAGATGGAAGCATGCTGCTTTGTCAAATTAACAAATTGGTGGTCCAAGATTATTTGTAATAAACACATAAACTGCAGATTTACAGCACCTGACTTTGAAATTTGAGAAAAAAAAAGTCAGAGACAGAGATAAATGATGAAGTCTCTAAGCGTGGAAGGAGCCCGGTTGGTGAATCACCTGGTATTTCATGAAGAGAAGGAGTCTATTGGGTAATGTATTTTATTTCATGACATTAGAAGGTATGACATGACAGCTATGACAATACTCATATCCAAACTTTAATCATCTGATTCGGCGTCTCCCATTTGATTGCCTGGAGTTCATTAGTTCATAATCCTTATTGGATTTCCTTGGATATAGGTGATCAATCTCTGCAGTTCAGCTCATCGCTCTTTGTCTGAGCTGAGATCGTGTCTCCACCTCGACATACAAAGGTTGCCGGGGGCCAGTTTATCATCTGCATCATGGCTGTCTTATGTCAGGGGCACCCAGCACTCTTGGAATAGCACAGGACAGTCCACCAGAGTTTGTTGGTGCTCCAATGTGATAATGGGATCAGTAGAGTACGTGTTTAACCACTTCAATACCGGGCACTTAAAACACTTCCCGCCCAGACCAATTTTCAGCTTTCAGTGCTGTTGCGCTTTGAATGAGAATTGCACGGTCGTGCGGCGCTGCACCCAAACAGACTTTTTATCATTTTGTTCCCACAAATAGAGCTTTCTTTTGGTGGTATTTGATCACCCCTGCAGTTTTTAGTTTTTGCTCTATAAATAAAAAAAGACTGAAAATTTTGAAAAAAAAAACAAACATTTTTCTTAGTTTCTGTCACAAAACTTTGTATAAAGTACATTTTCTCCTTCACTGACGGGCACTGATGTGGCTACACTGATGGGCACTGAGGAGGCAGTACAGATTGGCACTGATGAGTGGCACTGATAAGGTCGCACTGATGATGGGGCACATATGCAGCACTGATGGGCGGCACTGATAAGCAACACTGACGGGCACTGATACGTGGCACTGATGGACACTCATAGGCGGCACTGATAGGTGGCAGTGCGGGGCACTTATAGGTGGCACTTTTACGTGGCACAGGTGGGCGCTTTTAGGTGGCACAGGTGGGCACAGGTGGTCACTGATAAGTGGCACTCGTGGGCACTGGTGCATACAGCACTGTTAGGGATGGCATTGGCAGGCATCATATATGGGCACAGTGCCATCCCTACAGTGCACTATATTGCCCTTACCTGGTGGTCTAGTGGGGGCTCCCTGGTGGTCCTGGGCAGCCTCCTCACTTCCTCCCTGGTGGTCCTGGGCGGCCTACTCGCTGTGTCCGGGGGGGGGCTCCCTGGTGGTCCTGGGCAGGCTCCCTGGTGGTCCAGTGGGGTGATCCTGAGGGGGGCTGCGCTGATAAATGTTCAGTGTAGCTCCCCTTGTCAGGAGAGCAGCCAATCGGGTATAAACGGCTCTTCCAATTTACACAGCGATCAGCCGTGATTGGTCACGGATGATCACATGGTAAAAGGCTTCCACAGAAGCCTTTTACCTCGGTCAATAATGCAGTGGGTCAGAATGACCCGCGGCACCACCAATTGCCGCGTTGTGCGCTCCTGTGGGTGCGCAATCGCGGATTATCCTGAGGACGTCAATAGACGTCCAGTCAGGATAATGAACCACCCGCCCAGACGTCATTTGTCAATAGGCCGGGCGGGAAGTGGTTAAAACCCTTAGCAGGATTGAGAAAAATACAAAGCTACTTAAAGTAGATCGGACAATTTTCCAACATGTCCCTTCAACAGAAGTTGATCAAGCAATCAACTTCTGTTGAATAGAGAAGGTCACACACTGATCAAAATTTGGTCCCTTCTGAACTGGACGATTATCGATCAGTGCTTGGTCAGTTTTAACCCAATCACTAAAATCTCATATAAGCTTTAATATGTTAAAATAATTTCAAAAACAAAAATTGCTGCAGATTTATATAGATTTTAAATGTATTATTTTATTTAATTTATTTTAAATTACTAAAGCTTAACCACTTCATATCTGATAAAATTTAGACACTTCTCTCCTACATGTAAAAATCAGTTTTGTTTTGCTAGAAAATTACTTAGAACCCCTAAACATTATATAATATATTTTTGCAGAGGCCCTGTAGAATAAAGTGGTGGGTATTGCAATTTTTAATGTCACACGGTATTTGCGCAGCGGTTTTTCAATTGCAATTTGTTTTGGGAAAAATAAACACTTTCATGAATTAAAAAAAAAAAAAGAAACACTTAAAGTTAGCCCGATTTATTTTTGGTATAATCTGAAAGATGATGTTAAGCCACGTAAATAGATACCTAACATGTCATGCTTTAAAACTGCGTCTGCCCGTGGAATGGCGGCAAACTACGGTACTTAAAAATCTCCGTAGGCAACGCTTTAAATGCCTTTACAGGTTACCAGTTTAGAGTTCCACAGGAGGTCTGGTGCTAGAATTATTGCTCTCGCTCTGACATCCGCATCATTACCACACATGTGTGGCGCGATCACCGTTTACATATGCGTGCGGGAGTAACATATGCATTCGCATTTGCATGTAAGCATGGTGGGACGGAGGCACTTTAAACTTATTTTTTATTATTATTATTTATTTTATATATATATATTTTTTTTACACTTTCGATTAACTTTATTGCTATCACAAGGGATAAGCAACATCCCTTGTGACAGCATGGGCAGTGACAGATCTTCTTTATGGAGAAATCTGGGGTCTATTAGACCTCAAATCTCTCCTCTAGCTTCCAATGTAGCCGATCAGATTGAGATTGGTCTGGCTGCTGGCGGCCAGTAAGCAAAGAGGCGGAACCAGAAGCGACAAACTCATTGTCACTCCCGGTTTCTGGGGTTGCAGAGAGAGAGGAACAACGTCAGTTCCTCTCCCTGTTCAGTGCAGCAATCGCCACTCCGCAATGGGACGGTACAACCCGGGATGGCATCGGTAGCCACCGGAGGGGGGTGGGACCCTTTTATGCCACCCAAAGAAGTGATCGAGTGCCTAATTAGTCACTCAGATCACTTCTGCCTTACTGGGAATCGCTGGCTGAAAAGGTCTATACTGGCATGATGCCTGTAGATGCAGGCATCATCCCGGTATAACTACTGAAACTCGAGGATGTCCATAGACATCCTATGGGAGGCAAGTAGTTAAAGTGTCACTAAACCCACGTCATAAGAAACTATCAATACATGTTGTATTACATGCTGTTCATACGCACTCAGTCACTATGGGATCTGTTTACTGTATTCTGCAAAAAAAAAAAAAAAAACGGTTCTCTATCTCCAGCTTCTGTTCATGTCCCCAATTTAGCTGTAGTGGCAACTCTGCACATGTTTTCAGTGAGTTTCTATGCTGAGCATTTCCTCCCTATCACATGACTATAGAGTCACACATGTGGGTGTATACACAGTGGTAAATGACATCCCACTCCCTCCCTCCTCCTCCATGCCCAATTACCAGCTAAACACAACGGGGGTGATATATTACATGTAGATTAATGGTGGCTTCACCTCCCTTTTATTCTAAAATACAGGCTGGAGGAATGGGACCCAGCCTGTGACTAGCAGAAATCCACCCACACCATGGTATTTACACAAAATAATTTGAATTTAAATATATATTTGTATGCCAATTTAAAAGAGTTTATTGATATTATTTATGAATTGTAAACTGTATTTCAAAGGCTGTTCTTTTTATTTTAAACATGTGACCATGTGACCAGCAGCAGAGGACTCAAGGCTTCCCCTTCTTATGTCTCCCTGCAGACAGGCTGGAAAAGATCTGGGTCACGTGACAGCTGTACCTTTTTTTAATTAAAATGATTACAGTGCCATCATTTACATACAGAAAAAGAAGTGGCAATGTAAATAAAACAGTGTGTGTTTAGTAGCACTTTAAGTGATATTTTAGTGATTGGGCTTAGATCTCTAGTACTTTAACACAGCTGTTTTCCTTTGTATGTGGGAAACAAAAAGGTTCTAAAAAAAAATGTGGCCAATAGCAGGAAATGAAGGTTGTCTCTGACAGCAATGTGCCTTTGTGGGCACTGTACAATAGCTGATCGAAATACCTGAAAAGCTACATCCAAGTTCAGATCCCATGATGATTTGTGTTCTCAACTTCAAAAGTCACCAATGAAGAGGAGAGAGCGTTTTAGAAGAGAACGTCACTGGTGTTTGATGTCTACTTCTGTGCTGGAGCTACAAGTGACATTGTTCATTGTTTGGTTGAAGTCAATACAATTTTTTTCCCTAGACAACAAGAGGTTAGAAAGTAAATAGATCAGCAGTTGGATTGGAATGGACGATCCCTTTTTAGTAAGGTGGGGATTTTAGGCCATGGTCCTTGAAAATATGAGAGGAAGATTTTTATTGTTTGCAGAAGCCTGAAGCAGGGGACATCCTTTAGAATCAATTTGGACTCCTATTATCTCCCTTGCCACCCCATTCTCAGAAATAATCACCTTTATCCAGCTACCCCATTTCTCTGTTTTCTTCGGCGCCTTCAAGAATACTGGTACTTCGGAGTAGGGGGGTGCATGTGACCTTCAGGCCTGAGTGGCCAGTCACTGTCACTTGTTAGTGAAAAATGTTAAACCTTCAACTTTGGTCAAAATTGAAAATCTAACAGTGCACTGGCAATAATCTACCCTTTTCCTTTGTGCATTCTGAAAAACTATAATGTTCATTCATACAGCAATATCCTCCATTAAACTCATTCTCTCATTTCACTTTCATCACAATTTCCTGTCCCCAAGATTGGACACTTTTACCTCCTTATTATCTTCACAGGGACATCCCACTCACCACCCCCTGGATATTTCTCGCTGATGTAGATCTGATGTAACCTGTTGGCACGATGAGCATGGGCGTCTGCAGAACTTTTTCCAGGGGGGGGGGGGGCATAATTTCAAGGTCATCCATGCTCTGCCCCTTTTTGACAATGTCATAATTACATTATCACGGTCAGAGACTGCAGACGTAGTACAGGAGATGGTCAAAGACTGCAGACATAGTACAGGAGATGATCAGAGACTGCAGACATACTACAGGAGATAGTCAGAGACTGCAGACATAGTACAGAAGATGGTCAGAGACTGCAGACAAAGTACAGGAGATGGTCAGAGACTGCAGACATGGAACAGGAGACGGTCAGAGACTGCAGATATAGCCCAAGAGGATAAGGACCTAGTGGGGAACCCCTGATCTGATCCCTGATTCCAGGGGGGGCAATTGCCCCCCCTTGCCCCTACCTGCGGACGCCCATGACGATGAGTCTTGTGGGTGGATTATTACAATGCGAATGTGAATCCCCCCACTCTGCCTACTACTCTGCCCTCACTTCTGATTAAAGATAGTTTCTAAGAATAAAGGATACATATAATCCCAGAAAACAGGAGGGAATTATGCAATGCAGCTGAACAGACCCTCCTGCAGGCAAATTAATTTAGTTTTGAAATCTGCAGGACACTGATGACATCAGAGGTAGAAACTGGATTTATCATTTTTGCAGCTCACAAACTAAAAATGAATATGTGATAGATGGACAGAAGTACAATACTAGATCAGAAAGCAATGAGACTAGAATTGGCTTTTAATATGACATTCTGACATGGAGCTTACACCGGGACTAGACAAGCCTTTCTTAACCCTTTTAAGATAGAGGAACCCTTAAACTAACTTTCTATAGTCCCAGTGATTCCCTGCTAATAATTCTTTGTAGAAACCTCTTAATGTAGGATGATAGGTGAATTTAGTTTTGGCTCCTTCTTTATTCAAGGGAGCAGTAATTGTTTGGCCTGTTCTGCTCAGGGGTTTCACAAGATGGAAGTTTGATTGCTTCCCTCTGCCTCTGCAATAATCTTTTAGAGTTTATGTCTGGAGATTCAAAATAACCAGTCTGAAAATGTATCAGATTCCAGCCAATCCCTGGGGAGGAGTGTCCAGAAGGTGATAAACAGTCTGAGAGAATGAAGAGCATGGTTCCTTCTCCCCGGGAGTTTCTAGAGTCAAGCATCCCATGGACTGTACAGCTGTTTTAGAGGCCTCAGTGGTGTTTGGGCTGAGAACCTGGATGGACTTTGCTTGGAGAGGACTGCAGAACCTCAGCACAGGGGGCCTGGACTGGAGAGGTGACATCTCACTCACTGGACCATGTTCGGAGAAAGCTTGAAGGCGGCAGCTGCCCTGGGGACTTGTGAACTGATCTCTGTGACTTTTTAATGTTTTGAGAGCTGCATTGGGTACCGGCAGTTGTGCATAAGCACAAGGTAACCAGATGCAAAAAATACTTGCCCTATGGTTTTCAGCTGTGAGGCCTTAGACTTTTCAACACCCACTATTACTCTAGGAGAACATTTTCCCCTAATCGCTAAGTGCTGAGCATTTTGGAGTATTCCATGCCCTTGCCCCCCTCTCCTGGTAAAGTTCCTCAAGCAATAAACTACAAAAACAAAAAAGACAACCCCTAGACTGATTCATAGGAGCTGGAGTATATGGGCTGGTGTTTGGGTGACTGGCAGCCTTTGTACTGTTAGGGAAGATCTAACTATTACCAGTGTCCCCTATAGGGGTAAATCTACATACTTTATTTGCAGCTCAGGGTACATAAGTATGATGGTAAATGGGAAGGATCCTTACGATGGTGGTCATTGGGAAGAATACCCAACCTTTTGGATAGCTAAAAAGATCCATGGTGTTAGTGGGTACATATCTGAAAGGCAGACATTGCTCATAGCTCAAGGAACCCTGGAATTTCACAGAACCCCAGTTGAGATTAGCTTGATTAGACCAAAGGCTCCAGCATATGAAAATACTGGCGGGGGAGCATGAGGAAAGCTAGTATCAAGGGGGCAGGGGAAGGTGTTCTGTCAGTAGATTCTGTTTAATCACTTACTGGCAGTCAGCCCATTAGTAGTTTAGCCATGGTACTAAAATCTGTAGTAATTAATCGACAGGAATAGCAATTGATCACTAAATATATAGAACAAATGCCTCCCTATGAAGCAAGCTATGTAAGTATCACTCAGTGGCATCTTATAAAGATCAATGGTACAATATTGCATGACTGATCACTACTGCATGCTATTTACGTAGCTTACTCCATAGGGAGCCATGATTTGTTCCATCTGTTTAGCGATCAATTGCATACCATTGCTGTGTTATCAGCATGAGGTCAGACTTGGATAAACTAAACATAGCTATATAAGGGGGCAAATATAATTATTTCATAATTACATATGCATATACGGCATCTGTTCAGTTGTATCTGACTCTTGGTGATGCTATGGGCCAGCAATCTGGGCAATACATCTAATACACTTGGAGGCTTTTTTTCATAGATTTTCTTAGCTATTTTTTTTTTTACAAGGTAGGTTATCAGACCTCTCCTCAACCCTCCTCAATTGCGTAGCTGGGATCAGCATGGAGAATGTGATAAAACATGTGCATGGCCAATTTGTACACATATATTAGAGACAATTTAGACAGGAACCAATGGACATGAAATGTCTTTATAGAGTGGGAGAATGTATTTCAAAATTGATTTGGTACAAAAGCCAATGAGTTTCAGGGGCAATACAACACCCCCTTTATCAGGGCACCCCTGAATCCTTGGTATTCTCTGACAACTGACAGTAGAGATGGCCAAGGATTCATAGGTGCCCTGATGATTGATAAATTGATTTTTGACCAGAGAATATTTGGTGAAAGTCACATTCACTTTTTTGAAGTACAACTTTGGTTCAACTTTGATGCAACTTTGGATGGGTGTGACTTGGATACGACTTTGGCTTTGATCGATGATAATAGACAACTGTTGCACTGTATAACATTCAAGTACGACTTTCATGCAACATTTGAGGGTTAACATTGAAGTATATGGCCCTCACGTTGCATGAAATTTGGACCAAAGCAGTGCATGAACTACTTTGAACTTGCTGCGACTTTAAGTTGTACATATATGAATGGTCATCATTGGAAAACATGGGAATGTTTTTTCATGTGACTTTGTTATCCAAAGTCGCATGACAAGTCGCACAAGTGTCAACAGAGCCTTATAGACAGACCTCTAAGATCCTTGCATGAAGTCCATTTGATGACTGGTTCTCTTTAAATGAAAAGGTGCTCACACACAAACACATTTCTCTGGGTGTTGGGTTTATGAGAGCAACTAACTTACAAATCATAATTCCATCGTTTAGAAATAAAATAAAATAAAGATTCTGAGATAAGACTGCTACTAAATTATATTAAGGAATTGAAACATGTTTACATCCAGAATCTATAGAAATATTTTGATCTTTACATTGATTTATTCACACAGCTAAAATTAGAACAGAAAAATCAGTACAGCAAATTACATTTTTCTAAATACCAAGCAGAATGGTGGCTTTCCTGCATATTACTGTAGCACAATTATTGCAGCTGATGCTGCTATTTTTTTTTCCTGAGAATTCCTTTTTCCAACCACCTCGTCCACAGGCTTTAATGTCCCCTGTATGCTCTTGTCCAGTCTCTGCATCGGTCACCTTTGGTTTTAAACTACAGTTGCCAGGCCAACCGCTGTCATGGCAACTTGATGCTCAGAGAGACTTGCAGCTGTCCAACACCGAGCAAGAGGTCCTATTAATTTGTCTACAAAGTAGACAAATTACAAGTACACAGGAATGCACTTTATGAGGATGCGTTAATAACAGAGCAGGCTGCGACTATAGAAGCTGCTTTTCTATATGCAGCACTTCACTTCTTCATCCTCCCGCATACGCTTTATCGACGGTTGGGCTTGTTACAGACTGGAATTTAAAAATAAGCAAAGCAAATGTATACATTTGAAACAATTAACAACATAGTTTCTTAGAGACCAAAACAAACCTTGCATGAAAAAAAAAAAAAATAACATTCTACAAGCTACAATGTATTTTAAAAGCCTATGTGTGCCTTGTAGTAAATACAGCCCGGCTTAAGGGCATACAGTCCATAGTTTGCAAAAAATGAAAAAAATTATCCTACATTGATACAATAAAAAAGTGCATCTTTGAAAGGTTTGCAAAAAAGTCTGCAGAGCATTGCAACCCTGATCAGTGTATCATGCATGCAAACCACAGGCTCCTAGGTTGTTGACATTCCAGACTCAGGTACGTACAGAGGTACAGACCTACTGTAATGGGACTGGAGGAAGTAATCAATGGACTACAAGTGTAATTGACATCAATGCAAGTCAACTACAAGTGCAGCCAATGTCAATAGTCCTCCTGTTATGGGGATAGAGGAACGAAGTAATAAACTACAAGTGCGGTCCACACCAATGCAAGTCAACTACAAGTGAGGTCAACAACATCAATACACGTCAACTATAAATGCCGTTGAAATTAACGCAAGTCAACTACAAGTGCAGTCAACATCATCGGACCTTCTGTTATGGAGCTGGAGAAAGTAATAAACTACAAGTGCGGTCCATGCCAATGCAAGTCAACTGCAAGTGTGGTTGAAGTCAACGCAAATCAACTACAACTGCGGTTGACGTCAATGCAAGTCAACTACAAGTGTGATCGACATCAATGCATGTCAACTATAAGTGTGGTTGAAATTAACGCAAATCAACTACAAGTGCAGTCAACATCATCAGACTTTCTGTTATGGGGTCAGAGGAGGTATGTAATAAACTACACTGCAGTCCATGCCAATGCAAGTCAACATAAATGCAAGTCAACTGCAAGTGCAGTCGATGCCAATGGACTTTCTGAAATGGGGCTGGGGGAAGTAAGCAATAAATTAAAAGTGCAATCAACATCAACGCAATTCAAGTACAAGTGTGGTTGAAGTCAATGCAAGTCAGCTACAAGTGTGATCAATGTCAATGAACTTTCTGTTATGTGAAAAATGGTAGTGAAAGACGTGGCGCTCACTCAATTGGCAAACTGCTAAATAATAACCAAAATAATCACTCTTGTGTGTAATTCATTCATAAAAATAATAAACAAGAACAATAAAGTCCAACAAATTTAAACTAGATAAAGTCCTTAATAGAAAAAATAAATATTCCATCCACCAACTGAAAAAAAGGAGTGCTTTCCAGACAGCTGTTCTTCTTACGAATTCAGTGCTCCACCCTCATTCGTGCTTACACTATGTGCACTCACCAGAAATAATATAAACATGCGCCTTTTTCTTTAAATCATAAACGGGACAATTTTTTTTTTTGGAGACCCGTGCCACTTAGACCATGATGTGCAAGATTTCCTCTAGGTCCAAAATCTCTTACTGCTAAGTGCAGGCAAACCGTGCTCCAAAAAAACAAATGGACAATCTCATAGCGCAATTTGATTTAATAAAATATAATATTCGTACATGTAAAATTGCCAACTCACGTTTTTAAGTGCTGAATGCCAGCACCAGCATGAACAGCCTTAGAGAGTAAACGCCGGCTTCAGATAGCACGGCGTGCGTTCCAAGCATCGAAACCAGTGAAACCGGATGTGACGTCAAGCGGAAGCGGATGTGACCTCAAATCAACTACAAGTGCAGTCAACATCATCAGACTTTCTGTTATGGGGTTAGAGGAAGTATGTAATAAAATACACTGCAGTCCACGCCAATGCAAGTCAATTACAAGTGTGGTTAATATAAATGCAAGTCAACTGCAAGTGCAGTCGATGCCAATGGACTTTCTGAAATGGGGCTGGGGGAAGTAAACAATAAATTAAAAGTGCAATCAACATCAACGCAAGTCAAGTACAAGTGTGGTTGAAGTCAATGCAAGTCAGCCACAAGTGTGATCAATGTCAATGAACTTTCTGTTATGGTGCTGGAGGAAGTAAGCAACAAACTAGAAGTGCAGTCAACATCAACATACGTCAACTACAAATGTGATCAACGTCAACGCAAGTCAGCTACAAGTGTGGTTGATGTCAATGCAAGTCAATTTCAGGTGTTGTCAACATCAACGCAAGTCGGCTACAAGTGTGGTAGACTGAACAACAGTGAACTACAAATGTGGTCAACATCAACGGACTTCTGTTATGGGGCTGGAGGATTTCAGCAATAAACTAGAAGCGCAGTTAAAGTCAACACAAGTCAACTAGAAATATGGTCGACATCAGTGCAAGTCAACTACGAGTGTGGTCAACATCAATGCCAGACAGCTAAAAGTGTGGTTGACTCAACTCCAGTCAACAACAAATGCAGTCAACATCATTGGACCTTATGTTATGAGGCTGGAGAAAACAAACAATCAACGACAAGTGCCGTCAATGTCAATGCACTTATGCCGGGATCCATCTGCCATGGTAGAAGATGGGAATTGTAGTCTTTTGATTCACAGATCTCAGAGGAGTTACACACAACCCTTTTAAATTCTATGATGCCGCTTTTCCTTCTACTGTTTCAGTCTGGGTGGTTAATGATGCAGAAGACTCAGTGGGAGGACATTGCTTGGAATCAAGGAACACTGCTCTACAGCTGCAGGTTCTAGACTGCTCAGAAGATGGGGATTCAAGTAGCTATATGTAAAAACCTGGAGAAGCCAGGTGCCGAAAATGAATATCAGAATGTAAATGAAAGCATCTCAACAGGTGGTGCCGTTGAATTATTTTAACACATTGGGATCTATATATAAAAACACTCAGTGTGAATGCCTCAGCATCCACACAGCCATCATGAATAATCCCTGTAATGGGGCCCATATGTTTATTTCCTTTGACAGTCAACTCCATCTAGTGGCTACAATGCTGTGTTTTCCTGATTTAGGTACTTCAGGAAAATACTGCATTATAGCTACTAGATTGAGTTGAAGATCAGAGGAAATTAACATATTAGAAGCAGTATGGGAATTATTCATGATAGCTGTGTGGATGCTGAAGCATTTACTCAGCATTTTTTTTTATAAACAGATCCTATAATATTCATAGTTGACAGATGGGTACTTTTAACTAACAATATCATGATATTGTTTTAAAAGCTAATTATAATAAAGAGAGCAGTGTACAAACATATATTTGATATCATTTTTTTAAATTAACTATATAAAGATATTTTTTATTACTGAAGGCAAAAGCCATGTGGTTGTTGTATTACATTTGCTAATTGTTCCATTTCAAAATGATGTATTCAATTCAATAAAGGTTTTATCACGTAGATGAGTTGAATTTACTGCATTCATTACATTATAAGTTTTGCGGTATTTTGTATGTAAAGGTCAGTTTAGAAAAATGATCGCTCTTGCAAATACCGCTCACTTTACAACAGCGCTAACTGTGAGCTTTTGTAAAGAGTCCTTTTAGCTGAAAATGAAGCAATTTCAGGCAGTGACAAAATAATGTTTCATGGGAAAAAGTAGTCATGATAAATAAATGTGTACTGCGGTTAAAGAGGAATTTCAGTCCAGTCTAAATAAAATTAAAAACAGTGCCCCTGACTGATATTGGCCTATGGAGCTCAGCGCTGTCTTGCTTGTAGCTGATTCTTCCTAGGCCTATTTATCCCCACAGCCACCATGAATTTGGGAGCCAGCTATGACTTCCCAATGATTCACAGCTGGCTCCCCACTGCAGATGTGTGAGACTATGCGGTGCAGGAAGATTGGTCCTGCAGCCCTCTGGGGTGTTTGGCCTTATCCCAGAAGACTGTTGGCAAGTGGAGGTAGGTGGAGGTTAATCATCCTCACCTAGGGGAATATTAAAGGGTATGTGCCCATTACCCCCCCCCCCCAAAAAAAAAAAAAACAGCAAATTTGAAAAAAAAAACCCCCCCCCCCCATTACCCGTGTATGGGAAATTATAAGGGGATCCACTCCTACTAATTGGAGGTGGATGGAGGTGAACGGTTGTCAGAAGACCCTATTCCGGTTTGTGGGGTCTCCCGACGTCCTGGTTAGAAGGACGTGGCGTATCAGAGTGTGTAGACGTCACCCCTCGGTCGACACTTAGTAACCCTTCAGTATCGACCGAGGGTTTAAGTACCACCGACACCCCTATTTATCCGGATCCTTCTTAGTCGATGTTCGTTCTGTCGCGACTCGAGGTATCCGGTTATAGTCAGTCCCCGTGACAAAAATTAAAATAAATCTGACCTGACTTTAAGGAGAAATTGGCGTCATGTGT
>BLSH010445410.1:597776-608112 GCA_018402905.1 Glandirana rugosa
AAAAAAAAAAAACCCCCCCACCCCATCACCCGTGTATGGGAAATTATAAGGGGATTCACTCCTAATAATTGGACGTGGATGGAGGTTTGTGGGGGTCTCCCGACGTCCTGGAAGGACGTGGCGTATCAGAGTGTGTATACGTCACCCCTCGTCCCCGCATAGTACTTTAATCACCCGGGCACACGTTCGGGTGTGACGTGGCTATTAGGGGTCGACAGTTGGTCCCTGTCTAGTAGGAATACACGTCACAACCAGTCTCGTGACACCCGGGGGGGGGGTGGGGAGCCCGGACACAAGTCACTTGTGGGACGTGGGTACCTACTATGCGGTGACCACCCCTCGGTCGACACTTAGTAACCCTTCAGTATCGACCGAGGGTTAATCCTCACTTAGGGGAATATTAAAGGGTATGTGCCCACTACCCCACCCCCCCAAAAAAAAAAAACAGCAAATTTGTTAGAGGCAGGGGAGAGGAAGAGGATGTGTGCTACGTTGATGGGGAAAAAAATATGATTTCCATGTGATGCTTAGGTATGTGATTTGAACAATGAAAGCGAAATGTATGGTTAGATGAGAAGAAAATACAGTTAACAGTTTAGTGAACTGACCTGTCAGGACCCAGGCCTGAACCTGCAACTTCTGCTGTGTCTGTTTCTTTTTGCTGAGCCACATGGAGTGCTGGACAGCTCCCTGGACAAGTCTTTGAATGATCCTGCCTTGAACCTTGTTTCTCTTGAACCTTAAACCCTTTCCTCCTCCCATGAACTTCCTATTTTAGCCATGCCTTTGCACTTCCTGTTTGCTAGATTATTGTGCTCTCTACAGGCAATAGCTCACTCTTGTCAACCCTGCTGCCGTCCGTATCTCCGCTATCACTTGTTACCGACCTTTGGCTTTTTCTTCAACTATGGTTCTGCTTGATCCCGAACTGTGAGCACGTGATACAGATCTTTGGCTTGTTAAATGACTTTGCTTCTGCTTGAACCCTATATCTGTTACTGGACGCTGGCTTGCTCGCCTTCTGGTGGGGTGATCCCGAGAACCACAACATGGTGCTTACATGCAGCAAAACCCCTCTCCACCATTAGGAGCTCTGGTGAATACCAGTTAGTGCTTAGACTCCGCACCTCAGGTGAGCCCACATCGTCTGCCAGGGTTATCTGCTCGTTCATTTATCCTGCTGGTTGTTGGGAGCCTCTCAACTGCTATAGCCACTGGTCTCAGAGCCTGACTCAGGACCCTGACATGACCTAACTGCCTTTAAAGGGAAACTGAAACTGTGGAAGCTGTGCCCAAAAGGTAGGTAGAGGGCAAAAGACTAGTCCCCAGTATAGCCTGTGGTCTCCCTGCAGATGATCTGCCCCATTACTGACTAACCATGCCCTGTTTTGCACTGCCTGTGTAGAGGTGGCCATCTTGAAAGATGCAGGGTTTTGCTTCCTAAAGTTAAAGCATCCAGCAAGGAGAACAGGGCTTGCCATCATCTTCACCCCAGTCCCCAGCCCACATACCCATCTTCCAGATGATCCCACCCAAATAACACCCACTTTGTGGGTGGCCTTGTGTTCTGATTATAAACCACCCACTTGCAGCCATGGTGCCCTCAGTAATACACCCTATTGGACAAGCCGATTGCTTATGTCACTTCCGCTTCCTCTGGTCTTCCTGCTTCCGGCGCCCATGCATCCCACGGCTGTTTCTACGCCACCACCATGGATTGCAGACGGTGGGCTGGCTGGTCTCATCCATCCCTGTTCCCAGGACATGGACATGGCCCTCATGTCACATTTAGGAGAAGCCTGTGAGTACCCATTTGACCTTCTCTTAATAAAATGTGTTGTTTGGCATACTGCACTCAGGTCTGGCGCACCTTGTTCTTTGTTTTTTACTTCCCTCAGTAATATCCTTATCTGAGTTACCCTTCATGCATAGTAACTCCCATAAGAGTGATGCTGTGATCTTGGGATGCAGCCCAGGACACAGCACCTAGATACTGGACTGTCACAGCAAATCCGGGACAGGTGGGATCTATGGTAGTGATATCACCAAATTGCACTTCAAATCTGCAAAGACTTGCAGTCAGAAGCATCATTGCATCTCACACTGCAGATATACAACTATGAGGTTGTAGGCACAGGAGTACCTAGACACACTCACATACCAGGCACTGCTATTTTTTATGGTTACCATTGACAGCCCAGTGCAGCACTCTGTATAGTGAAGTGCGTTTTCATGCACATACAGCAGCTGCACCTGCTGACGGGAATGGAGTAGGATCCAAGCATGCCAGGTTTGATAGCTGCAGGCTGGCACCATCTTGCCTGGACTTTTACGAACTATAACCTAGATGAGAAGGACTGTCTCTATTACACCACTGACCCCGGTGCTAGTATTCTGGTATGCGCCCCCTTTTCACAGCGGATGCATACAAGGCACTTTTACACCTTTTAACATGTGAGTGCATTCTTCATTCTTTCTTTTTGATCAATAAAGGGTCGCTGGTTCGAATCCCAACCACGGCATTACCTGCCTGGAGTTTGCATGTTCTCCTTGCGTGGGTTTCCTCCAGGTACTCCGGTTTCCTCCCACACTCCAAAGACATGCTGGTAGGTTAATTGGCTCCTGTCTAAATTGGCCCTAGTATGTGTATGAATGAATGTGAGTTAGGGACCTTAGATTGTAAGCTCCTTGAGGGTAGGGACTGATGTGAATGTACAATATATATGTAAAGTGCTGCGCTATATAAGTACCTGAAATACATAAAAATAAATAAAGCGCCTCACTGCGCTTGATATACACACTTGCCTTCTCTTCCTTTCTGTCTTGAAAATTTTGGCCGTACCTTGTATTGATGGGGAAGATGCTGGAAATGTGTCTGAATTGTTTTAACACCGGTATAGCTCTAAGAACAAATGTTTAAGAGGACCTATTGAACAGAATGAAGTACGGATATGTGGTTTTGTTCTGGTTATTATCTTGATTTGCTTCAATATTTAATGTCAGTCCTGATATCAGTGGCGGCCCCCATCCATGCATCCGACCCACTGATCTACATGCAGGGCACCGGTTGCATGGATTTCAATGTTTTTTTTTTTTTTTGGAAGCACATTATTAAAGCCTGAGGTTCTAATTGGCTTCAAAAAAGGGTGGGCAGAGTGGCGACCGATCAAGCAATGGGGGGTGGGAGACAAGTTTGGTGGTGGTCAGATGGATGGCTGGCTGGGGGCCGTGGCTGCCCCCCCCCCCAAGAAATTTGAGCACCAGCAGCCACTGCCTGATATTTCCCTGCAACTCTTTTTTTTTAATCTCAGTAGATGAGATCTCAGTCTGATGGGCAGCATCACTAAATCCATTTCCACTGAATCCAGGTCATCCTGGACCAGCCCCCAGTCTATGATTGTCCAATGATAGGCGAAGCAGCACTGTGATGAGCTAATCTCTCTTTCACTCTGTTTTCTACTCCTATCAGCATGCTTCTTGTCAGCACATGAAGTGTTTGACTCAATATACTGCTTCTTCCATTCACACTACAGCCCTGCTGTATAGGCATTGCAAGAGGCTGATATCGGGGCAAATTCAGGTACTTACGCTGCTAGCATTTAAATAATACATTCAAAGATGAATTCCAGGTAAGGATATTTTATACATGGTTACATTGTTCCAGCTTGGATCAACGTAACTATGTATATATCATACCTGGCCAATGGTAACCACTGGCTGGAAACCACTGAAGCAGGCACTGCCACTCTACTGATCTCCACTTGCTATACTTGGCACAGGCACTGTTCAGAGAAATCTTTGTATTCTCTTAAAGAATTCAAAGCATTCTCTGATTGTATGAGGTGGAGAGCATGATGTCAACACTCCCACCTCTCCATCTCATATAATCAGAGAATGCTGTGCATTAATTCAGAAAGTGCAAAGCATTGTTTGAATGATGGCTATGCTTAGCATCCTACATCCTATGTTAAGAATGCAGCGGGCAGCCATTTGGCACGGGACCTGGAAACAAGTGAAGATTACTGGAGTAGTGTGTCTACTACAGTGATTTCCTGCTTCCACTATATTACCAAAAGTATTGGGATGCTTGTCTTTACACACACATGAACTTTAATGGTATCCCAATCTAAGCCCGTAGGGTTCAATATTGAGTTGGCCCACCCATCAGGCACTGATGTGGACAAGAAGGCCTGGCTCGCAGACTCCACTCTAATGCATTCCAAAGATGTTCTATTGTGTTGAGGTCAGGACTCTGTGCAGGCCAGACAAGTTCCCCCACTCATCCATGTCTTTACGGACCTTGTTTGTGCACTGGTGCGCAGTCATGTTGAAACAGGAAGGGGCCATCCCCAAACTGTTCCCACAAAATTGGGAGCATGAAATTGTCCAAAATGTCTTGGTATGCTGACACCTTAAGAGCTCCCTTCACTGGAACTAAGGGGCCAAGCCCAACCCCTGAAATACAACCCCACACCATAATTCCCCCTCCACCAAATGATTTGGACCAGTGCACAAAGCAAGATCCATAAAGACATTGATGAGCGAGTTTGGGGTGGAGGAACTTGACTGGCCTGCACAAAGTCCTAATCTCAACCTGGTAGAACATCTTTGGGATGAATTAAGTGGAGACTGCAAGCCAGGCCTTCTCATCCAACCTGACCTTACAAATGCGCTTCTGGAAGAATGGTCAAACATTCCCATAGACACTCCTAAACCTTGTGGACATCCTTCCCAGAAGAGTTGAAGCTGTTATAGCTGCAAAGGGTCGGCCAACTCAATATTGAACCCTACGGACTAAGACTGGGATGCCATTAATGTTCATGTGCGTGTAAAGGCAGGCGTCCCAATACATTTGGTAATAAAATGTATATACATAGCTACATTGATCCAAGCTGGGTCAATGCAACTGTGTAAAGATTGAAATACCAGGAATTTATCTTTAAATATGTATTAATGATTACAGAGCTGCATTCATGTGTGTATTATTTGGTTAGAGTTCTGCTTTAATTTCAGTTGAATCTCTCTGAGTTTCCAGGTATGAAATAAACTTCTATTTCCATAAATTTTAGTTCTGTTCAGCTGCGGTCCACCCAAACCCAAAATGTTGACTTTGGGTGGAGTTGATTTCCAAACTGTTCCTTTCACTGTTACTTTCCTAGAGCACCACCGTTCTCATACTGACTTTTCCGCTTGAGGGACTTTAGCAATTATTGGGCAGGCATATTCATTTTAAAATTCCCAGGTGAGCTCCTTGGGATTAAGTGCTAATGTTTGTATTAATGAATGTAACAAGACATCTGAGCATGGTACGTGTGTCTCATGATTGGGGCTGCTTAGAGCCCATTTGCATTATCTATGACTTTTGACCCAGTTTTCATGGAGAAGGAATTTTAATGTAATTCCAGAGTCCAACTGTGATTTTGAACGTGTTCATTAGCATTGGCTTAAAGAATGTATTACATACTAGCAAGAATCATTTAAGTCTTTTTTTTTCATTTTTAACTAACGCTTCAGTTATCTGTCTTTTTTTTTAATACATAAAATTATAGAAAGGAGAATTTTAAAATAAACTGATGGGTTTACCTTATGTTGCAAGGTGGCCCCAGATTGATATGGCAGATATTTCCTGATCATTGGCTCAACATGTCTTAGAGATTCCCACAACCCTAGCGCTGTTTAAAAAAATATATATACACACATATATATATATATATTAAAGAATAACTAATCCAAAGAACAAAACTGTAATATATTGGAAGTGGTTGCTACATTAGTTTTCTGTTTTTCTGAAAATGTTCAGCGAATACAAAAAATATAAATGTTGGTCTTACCAGAAATTCTGTGTCCTTGTCACTTTTTGTAAGATGAACTGGAAGCATAAAACAATGTTATCTTCCTTCTATAAAACTACTAATCTCCCTATGAACAAAGGTACATTCGTTTTAAGTCCAACTTGGTTAGCGATCATGGCTTCCTCCATATAGGAGACGTGAGCTTTGCCACCCTAGGACAGGAAGTATGTTACTGGCACCTTGTGATACTAAAGGGAAAAAGACCTGAAAATAAAATCTAATGCACCACCATATCTAAGGGCTGACAAGCTGCAATATATCAGATTTTTATTTGGGGCTTAGAAACGCTTTAACCACACCTCTTTCTGGGTGATTGGCCCTTCTCCCCTCATCTCAACATCTTCATATTGGCCAGTGAAGCCACCATTTTATTGATAGCCAATAGGAAGATGCATACGCAGAATTAAAGTGGTTGTAAAGGCAGAAGGTTTTTTTCTATGCATGAAGGTAAAAAAAAAAACCTGTGTGCAGAACCCCAGCCCCCTTTATTCTTACCTGAGCCCGATCTTGATACAGCAATGCTCACGAGAACAGAGGCTCTGTCGGCTCTCTCTCTCTCCTCTTTAGTCTCATTGGCCATTGGTTCCTGTTGCTGTCAATCACAGGAGGCAGCGAGGGGCGGGGCTGAGCTATGCTCTGTGTGCCTTTATGGTCACACAGGGCCGGCTCAGGAGCACACATGCACGAGTGCCCCCATAGCAAGCGGCTTGCTATGGGGCACTCAGTGGAAGGGAGAAGCCAGGAGCACTAGCAGGAGACCCGAGAAGAGGAGGATCAGGTTTGCTCTGTGCAAAACCACTGCACAGAGCAGGTAAATATAACATGTTTGTATAGTAAAGAGAAAAAAAACAAATGTTTATTATCGCTTTAAAGTAGATCTAAACCCAATCTTTAAAGCCTTATATAATGTTTAACATATTACTGCCATTGCAAAAGTTTTTCAACTTATTTTTTTAAAACTGCAACTTTCATTAAAATAATACCTGGGGATCCTGCCATGATGGTCACTGCTCAGGTACTCACTGTTACAGGGTGACAACGCTTTGTCCCTACCTCCTTATTGTTTAACTGGATTGTCGCTTTGTCATATGGGTTTATGATAGAGATTACAAATGGTCATTTCAATGCATTGCTGGTGGTGTAGGGTGCTGCTGGTGACTCGCTTGTTCCAGGTGTCCCCAAGGCTCTGAGTATATCCGGCAGTCGTCTTTCCCATCAGCTGCGATGTCATTGGATGTAGGACATGGGGGCCATCAGGTCTGGACTATACCTTACTACTATCCATATTAATAATGTACCACTCAACACTTGTTATTCTCTAAGCACCACTGTAAGTACCCCATCATTTCAATACACACTATGCAGGCATGGTCCACTGCTGTCACATTCTAGGTGCCCAGCCTGAGAAATCCCATGCAGCCATATTTGGATTGCATGTAGACAGGAAGTTGTTGCATACTTTGGTTCCTAATACTGGCTCCTACATTACTGGAGGAAAATCTGTAGTGACTTAGGAGCCACCAGGATGAACCATAGGAGGCCGTATGGAAGAAAACATTGGACACTCCTGGCAGTGTCGATTACTTGCAGTGCCTGGGGATTAGTAAGGTGGTAGTAATTTTAGGTAGATATATACCTGTATGCTCATCTACAGATGGCCCTGCACACAGATCTCAGTATACCAATCAATTTTATTAAAAGACAATCTAACACTTCCTACCTTGGTTCAAGGTCTATTGCATTTCACCCTGAAGGGGACTTCATCAGAGCAATGGACTCAGGCAGGAAGTGTTATTTGATTGGATTTTTTTTTCGTTTGGGGCAGGGATTGGTGTCAGGAAGTATAAAGACTGCAAAAAGAATCCCATTTCTTGGGAGTGATACATAAAGTTGATTATTTGCCAAATGTGAATTAAGCTATTGCTCCTAATCTGCAAAGCCTAACCAAATGTTGATGCAAATGCAAGCAGCGTCTCCCACAGTTTTAAACAATTTTAAGTGGAAACGTGTGATACAAATACAATAGAATTTTATGGGTTATCTGGAGTTCCTGTTGGATAAATCACGCAGAGCGATGCAAGGTTATTTAGAAGCTATAATGTCAAATTGGCTGAAAGTCACACATTTGTTAGGGAAGAAGGATAGGAAGGGCATGAAAGAACATTCCAGGTACCAGGATCTTTTGACTTGGTCTATACACCCTCACAGTCTGTGTCTTTGTCTATGATAAAAACTAGACATTGCAGGACCCAGATTTCCCCAGTGAGTCCTCCGCATAAAGAAAGGTCACTCAGCTTTGAATGGATAAGGTTTGAGGAGTATGTTTAATAGTGTCCTGCCACTCACTTTAGGTTACATGGTGGGTCTTGCATCAAAGTAGAGATAATCCCTAACTGAATGACATTTTATTTTCTAAAGAACTATGTTTTATAAACTATTAAACTAAAAGAAATATAAACCTATAAACTATAGAATAAATACAACCATACAAAATAAAATACTGTTTTCACCTTTTTTTTAATCCCATGTTGTATCTCAGTCCTGTTGCTCTCCTGCCGCTACTTCCTGTCTACATGCACACCAGTGATGGATGCATGCCACTTCTCAGGGCAGGTTTCTTGATGGTGACAACAGCAGACCTTGCCTGAAGCCTCATACACACTGCTAGGTTTTTTCCATTCAATTCAGTTGGAGCCACTGTACTAACAATCCAATATTAGTACAGTGATCTCCCCTGCTGTGCTACAGGGGGACAGCCCCCAGCCAGAACACTCCACTCAGCGCTCTCAGCCATTGGCCGAGAGCGCCGATCAGGAGTCGGTCAGCAGACCTTTTTCGGTCATAACCCTTCCACAGAAGCCGACCGAATAGAATGTTGGCTGATTTCTGTTGAACAGGCCAATGCCGCCAAACATTTGACCCATGTGTACTAGGCCTTAGTAACGTGTGATGAAATGGCAACTTGTGGTCTCCATCAAAAGCCTCTGTGATAGGATGACTACAAAGGAGTACAATTGGAAGACGGGTACAGAGAGTTGTCACCTTAAAACAGGAAGTGCCATAACAAGGAACTTCATGAAGGTTCATCAGGTATTATTTTGAAGAATGCTGCATATTTAAAAGTATTGAAAACTACATTTGAAATTACATGTTAAAGTATAACTAAAGGCAATACTTTTTTTTGTGTTTTGGATAGAGTGCATTGGGATTAGAACGTCTGTAAGTTTTTATCACTGTCTGTGCCCTCAATTAGGGAGATTCACCCTCTCCATTTGTTCTGTTTACCATTATCATGAAAAGTAAAAGAAAATCCCACATTTTGGCATGTCCCCAGAAAAGTAATAGGGGTGCTCTTCCAATGGGGACACTAGGTCTGGTGACCTGGGGGTCCCTAAGGAATTCCCTTCATTTGCAGGGACTTCCTCTCACTTCCTGTTTTGGCTATGGGACAGGAAGTGAAGGAAAATCTCCATAATGGGACACAAATGGTGGAAAAAAAATCTGACAGGGTGTTAGAAAAAGACTGTGCTGAGGGTTAATTGCATTTGGTTGTGGTTTCCTCTATTTCCTGGATGAGCAGCTCTATTTAAACTTCCTGCTTCCTGTAGCAAGTGCTGTCCGTTCTACAGCATTTGTGTGTTCCTGTAGCACCTGTGATCCTGATTGTTTGTTCCTGTGACCCGGCTTGCCTTGACTCTGCTATTGATCTCCACCTGCACCGACCCCGGCTTCCACGACCACTCTTCTGCCTGCTCCCTTGTACCTCGCTGCCCTCCAGTTAACGAACTCTGCTTGCACCTGACTACTCTTCAGCCTGACCCATCTGTACCGCTCTGCCAGCCCGTTACCGACCCGGCCTGCACCACCACGCTTCAGCTTGCGCGAGCACCTCACTGACCAGCACACCACCACCTGTGACCCAGTCCGACCCTCGTGCCTCCCTGCATTCCCGAGCTCCCTGTCCACACTACCAGGGGTTCAGGAATCAGGGTCCTAAGAGAGGTTGCCCACTGCATAAGTCAGACTCCACCACCAGGTACGTGACACAGGGGTTATAATTAGAGTTGAGCGAACACCTGGACGTTCGGGTTCTGCTGGTCCGTCCGAACTTCGGGACAAAGTCCGGGTCCGGACGGAACCCGAACGATCGCACGGACAACGAAAAATAAAAAAATTTTTATAAATTTCAATAAAGGGACAGGGGTAAAAAAAACATCCCGTGAACGGGATGGGAATGGGGGTAAAATGAAGGAAAACGTCGGGAAACCCCGAAAGGTCCTGAAACGATGTCGGTAAAAACACGGATTTTCAAGCCCAGGGGTAACTAAAGTTACCCCAAGCAACAGGCACGCTAGCAAGCCCAAGGCAGGCCTGGGCCTGAAACAGGGCTTCAAGCCTGCCTGGTCGTCTTGGGCTTGCAGGTCCACAAGCGAGTTGAGATTAATATTGGGGACACAGTGCATGGACCACCACCTCAGACTGAA
>BLSH010445410.1:624183-640383 GCA_018402905.1 Glandirana rugosa
TGAAAGCGGTGCGAATGACTCATTAGCCGCTGGATCACTTTCAGAACCAGGGGGGCAGGGGGTGGCTCGGGTTTACTGTTAACTGTCAGTCTCCCTCTGTCTAGATCTCCATGCAAGATCTCACCACATGGAGTTTCAGTCATCATGAGAATGGCGAGGAATCAGCCCATAACTACACAGGTGAACCTTGTCATTGATCTCAAGGCAGCTGGAACCATAGTCACCAAGAAAACAATTGGTAACACACTATGCCGTGAAGGACTGAAATCCTGCAGCGCCCACAAGGTCCCCCTGCTCAAGAAAGCACATGTACAGCCTGTCTGAAGATTGCTAATGAACATCTGAATGATTCAGAGGAGAACTGGGTGAAAATGTTGTGGTCAGTTGAGACCAAAATCAAGCTCTTTGGCATCAATTTAACTGCCCGTGTTTAGAGGAAGAGGAATTCTGCCTATGACCCCAAGAACACCACCCCCACCGTCAAACATGAGGTGGAAACATTATGCTTTGGGAGTGTTTTTCTGCTAAGGGGACAGGACAACTTCACTGCATCAAATGGATGATGGATGGGGCCATGTACTGTCAAATCTTGGGTGAGAACCTCCTTCCCTCAACCAGGGCATTGAAAATGGGTCATGAATGGGTATTCCAGCATGACAGCGACCCAAAACACATGGCCAAGGCAAAAAAAGGAGTGGCTCAAGAAGGAGCAGATTAAGATCCAAGAGTGGCCTAGCCAGTCTCAAGACCTTAATCCCATAGAAAATATGTGGAGGGAGCTGAAGGTTCGAGTTACCAAATGTCAGACTTGGAGAGGATCTGCATAGAGGAGTGGGACAAAATCCCTCCTGAGATGTGTGCAAACCTGGTGGCCAACTACAAGAAATGTCTGACCTCTGTGATTGCCAACAAGGGTTTTGCCACCAAGTACTAAGTCATGTTTTGCAAAGGTGTCAAATACTTATTCCACTCGTTAAAATGCAAATCAATTCATAACTTTTTTGCAGTGCGTTTTTCTGGATTTTCTGGATTTCTGTTAAAATAAACCTACCATTGAAATTATAGACTGATCATTTCTTTGTCAATGGGCAAACTTACAAAATTAGCAGGGGATCAAATATTTTTTTCCTCACTGTATGGGTCTGAAGTAAGTAATGCACATCATCCAAGATATAGGAGTAAGTAACAAACAGAGGTCAAGAAAAAGTAAAGTGCAAAGTGCAGAATTAAGTAACACATAGAGTGCATAGGTCAGGAGTGCATACCAGTAGAGTGGTGCAGGGATCAGGAGTAAGCAACACATAGCAGACATCAAGAGTAAGTAAAGCACAGAGTGCAGAGATCAAGAGTAAATAAAGCACAAAACACAGAAGTAACACACAGAGTGCAGGGGTCTTGAGTAAATAGTGCACAGACTGCAGGGGTCAGGAGTAAGCAAAGTAATACACATTGCAAAATGACAAGTAAGCAATGCAAACAGTGCAGAAGTAAGTGCCACACAGAGTGCAGGGGTCAGGAGTAAGCAGTGCAGAAAATGCCTTTCAAGCAAAAGAACCTACTTTGTGTAGAAAGTAGTACATAGTGTGCATATGTAACTTGTCACCCTAAAACCTTTGCTATCCTTGGCTGTTGCCTTTGAGACCATTCAAAAGATCTGCATCTAAGACCTTTAACTTACATGAGCATTTCTGGGGTGGATCTTTCAGCCCCTGCTGCATCAAGGTCTTTCCCCTTCCACTTATCATTTAAAAACATTGCTCTGCCTCTGTTATTCCATTGTGGACTTGGATAATCTTTCTAAAGCCTAAGAATTTCAGAAAGCAACATCTGATGTGGTGAGGATCATTCTTGTTCCAGAAATAACTGCTCAATGCCAGTTTAAGCATTTCTGAGCCAATAAAAAAACAAGAACTCCTTCCAATACAATACCACCACACCCCAGGACAAAACTGCCTCCAGCACAAATTCTACCCTCCCTCCCTGAATATACTCACCAGACCTTGGCATTTAGTTGCATCACTTGGTAAGTGCCATTGGTTGGGATGCTGTGACCACCCTCCTGCTGGTCCTCCTGCCACTTATCAGATCTGTAGCACCAAGAAAGGAGCTCTGAAACTGTTCCCCAGCTGTATGTGACAGATTTTACATATCAGCAGCTGCAAAAGTGAAATATTGATGCAAAAAACACAGGCGGTTGGGCCATCAAGACCCAACACACTTACCTATAGGGATGTGTGCCTGGTGCTTGCCACAAAATGGAGACTGTCCCTGGTAAACAAGGGTCCATGGCAACCATAACTGGTTCTAATGCCTGTATCTGCCACACTCCATTCATCTGGGTACATTCTCAATTCGGCTGCTTCAGCGCCCTTTTCTGCAGCTCCAGGACCACTACACACATAGAGGTCCAACTGAATGTTCCTGCATTGCAACAACCTTCCACCTAGGAATAGGATAATGGGTTTCATTGTAAACTAAACTGTAAACTGATTTTACATGGTTCTGTGTAACCTTTCTCTAATGCCCCAAAGTGTGTAGGTAAAGTTGCTCTGTGGTCAACAAGAGGGTGACTTGCTTTTTTTCCCACAAACACAGATCCAGAGCTATTAAAATGAAGATGACAATCAACTAAAACACAACCTAACACTTGCTACAAACTGAGGGTAATTGTATGCAATTAGAATTGAATAGTGTATGAGGGATTGATTTTACATAAAATAAAGGGTGGCTGATCTGTGAGCTGTCAGCATGTGCACATAAAATAAACCAGTTAAAATTAGAGATAAATCTGTGTGTACTGTATGTAAATACACTTAAAAGATAATCCCAGAGGTATAGGCTTAGAATAAATAACAGTGTGTAACTGACACTGCTGGTAGAAGCAAGGCTATCTCCTGAAGCGGCCTGGGAATCCAAGCACAGCAACAGAAGAAAGAAAGAGGAAATAAAGTCGCCAATAGTGTAGTATATTTATGCAAATTAAAAAACTGTAAAAAATGCACTCACAAACATCAGTGGAAAATGGGCATGTAACAAGCTCCAAGTGGGGTTGCCAGTGGGAAGTTGGATCCAGGTTAGAGCCGCCAGGATGATAGGTCTGACTCCATGCAGAGGTATCGGAAAGCCGCCACAATGGACTCAAGCTGTCAGGGGAGCTGTCAGATATTGACGATGCAGGAGCCAATCAGGAACGTGTTTTGAAGGCCAGGTCCAGCCTCCTTCATCAGCCTCTGACATTTGTGAGTGCATTTTTAATTGTATATTCATTTGTCATACAATAAATGTGCTACACTATTGGTGGCTTGGCACTTTTCCTTCCCCTTTCCTTCTTCAATGAAGAAGAGACCATCATTTAAGGGCTAGAAATCAATGTTAGAATCATCCTTTAGGTAGGAAAAAATTTCATTGGAACTTTAGGAGAAGTTTGTGACATGGTGCCATGTACATGCTAAGGGGTAGGACTGGACCCCATGATCACTAGGGCTATAGCTAGAGATGCATATTTTATGCATGCATATTTTATTAATTTGTGATACCAAAATATAATCAGCGCAATGCAGGAATATAAAATGTTAAGACCTGCTGAATAACTCAGTCGAGCGTAACGCGTACAGGTGAGAGGTGCCGCAATTCAGGACGTTTCTTCTCTTTTATATTGATGATATGCATGTTTTGCAAATTTTTATGCATGTATTTTTAATCCCTGTATGAAGTTTTAATAAATGTTTGTAGCAGAGAGCACTATGGTTTGCCTTTATCATTTCATGGCTACATATGAGTAATCGTAATTCCATGAGGAAGTCGGTTGTATCCAGGGACAGAAGGAGGAAGAGCCATTTGCCAATGTCAGTCGGAGAGGCATTGTGTAAGGAGTATGAGACTCTGCAGCGGGGTCAATACTCTGAGGTGAGCAGGCATTGTAGTAGGGTTGCCACCTCATCCCTTTAAACCCGAACACATATGAATTACACAGGTTCTGAGGCTAATTTAATGCACATAAGGCACCACGTGAGTTTAATTACCACCTTAATCAGCCACAGAACCTGTGTAATTAATATGTGTTCGGGTTTAAAGGGATGAGGTGGCAACCCTACATTGTAGCCAATGGTGGAGGTCACTGAAGTCACTGGATATTATGGTGACACTATGGAGTTGATTTACTAAAGCTGAAGAGTGCAAAATCTGGTGCAGCTGTGCATAGAAACGAATCAGCTTCCAGTTTTTTTGTCAAAGTGTAATTGAACAAGCTGGAGTTAGAAGCTGATTGTCTACCATGCACAGCTGCACCAGATTTTGCACTCTCCAGCTTTAGTAAATCAACCCCTATGAATCACAACTTATAGCTGCACAACGGTGCAGTGTTTTTCACTATTTTGGACTTTGATTAACTTTTTGTTTTCATTTTGGGTTGCGTTACACCAGTTTTTGGTTATATATTTTATTAATTGACGCCAATTTTACTTCTCACCCTTTTGGCACACATCCTGCTAGATTTTCTAAGAACAGTGATTAAAAAGTCCCAAAAACTATAGTGAATGTCACATACAGACAGCAGTAGTCAGCTCTTGGAGGGATTAATCACATGCAGCCTGTTAATTCTGGGTTTATCACTTGCCAGCAAATAGCTATATAGTGCTGTGTAGTAAACTCAGTTGAGGGTTTCTACACAATTTCCATCCCCTCCTGGAATTATGCTGACTGTTGTCAGATGAAATCATTATTTAAACTTGCCTATTCAGCTTGTCTAAACCATTTTAACATTATATCAACTAGGGGATAACCCATATTTTTTTCAGCAATTAAATAAAATGGCTATTCTGACTGATGAGGTCTCTGGTTTTCAAGGTCGAAGTTTTGTCCAAATTTTCAATTAATTCTCTGCACAAGTTTCAAACATCTCAAATAATTTTTGTCTTTTCCAACTTCATTTTAACGGCCCCCGAGCCTTGAATTTGTGTCTGTTCCAGCTCCTTGCTCATTAGTGAATCCTGTCTGATTAGTATATAATTATAGTATTGCGTTTGCATAGCACAAAATGACCACTGGGACTATCCAGAGACCCAGTAATTATTCTGGACCTTGATACAACATAAATCTGTTCTTCACTGGATTGCGTTTTGGACTAGAGATGGAATGAGAATTAGATCTGTGAAATAATGAAAGGATTGCGGCATTTTCTACATCTTCCATGTACTGCAGAGGTGAACAGGGACCAAGAACCGGTCCTTACACATAAAGTTCATGCTCTCATTTTTGCTTTCCTGAGAAAACTGTTTGAAACAAACTTCTGCAAGGCTTTCATTTAGTATGAACTGACACTAGCAGAAGGTGAACTCCAATGTCTATTAATAGTCACAGAATAAGTTTAAATATTAATCTAAACTATGCTACCTATAGTTGATGGAATTTTGAATAGTACTGCTTGATGCATTCTTATAACTTAGTTTATGCTTAGTTTCAAAATGCACTTTTTTACAATAAAACTGAACTACATCCGGGAAAGAACATTGGTTATCCCTCCATTTACTCCTAGTGTTTCCCGCTGTCAATGGCTGTTAAGTAGGTTTAGGTATTGCTGAGTCCTTAACAACCAGTGTCATCATGAACCTCATTCACTTACATGGCTGGGAATACCTGACCATGTATACAAAGGGGTGGGATGGAGGTGACAAGTCTATATTTGGTCACCGATGTCATCACATACCCACCCCTTGTATATAAACCCAATGACAGCTGCGGGTAGCTGTCATTAGCAGTGCAAGTGATGTTTGCATGGGCAGGTCGATTTATCGATGGGTTTTTTACTTTTGATGATTAGCGGGCGGTGAATATTAGGATTGACACCGGATTTACAACACTGGATTTTTTTTAGGGGGGGGGTTAATAAAGGACTTGTCAATAAGTTGTATAAAGATAGAAAAGCAGGAGTCGTATTTGTTTGACAAAGAGGTTTGACAAAGAGGGAACACCGTTGAAATGCGTCACCACCCTCCCCCTCCCGCGGATGTAGCGTGTGGCCACAAAGAATAACGGTGGTGGCAACTCTCTGTGTTAACTTAGTTTGTTATCCAGAATGGGTCCCCTTTGAGTCGGCTTCAGGATTATCTACCGCTGCCTCACACAGTCCTCAGATGCAATATGCCTTAAGGCCTGTACACACAGTACAACGGTTGTACAACAACGGTCGTACAACAGCTTGTTGTACGATCATCCGACCGTTAGTACGCGCGATTAGAACAGCTGATGTGCGACGGTTGTACAACAGAAGTTGGATGAGCAGACTAGAAAACTTTTGTTGTACAACAAGCGGTCGTACGACCGTTGTATCGTGTGTACAGAGAAGTTGGGCCAACAAAGCTGTACGTGCAAAACACGCATGCTCAGAAGTCAGGAACACCTGTTCATGTAAACCTACATTCCTAATTCACAAATCACATTCACCTGAACTTCCTCTTTATACGCTTGTAACACGACACTACGTTAGGCTTGGTCGTACGATCGCTAAGTACACGTCAGTACGTGAGACACAGCAGCCAACATACGATTTTGGACGTCCGGTCGTATGACCGTCTCACCACGTGTATGAGGCTTTAGTCCTCTACTGATCGTCTATGCTGGTCTATAGCATCTTGAATGTAAGGCAGGCCATACATGATACAATTTTTCTGAACAATTTTCTGTCAATTTACTTTTATCTATGTAGTAAAAGGGCCTGTCTAATTGGATAAAATTGAAAGTGTTGTTTAGTTTTGACCTCATATTATATGGTTTGTGGTAAATCTAAAGAAAATTGAACATGTATGGCCAGCCTTAAGGCCCGTACACACAGTGCGACGGTCGTACAACAGCTTGTTGTACGATCATCTGACCATTAGTACACGTGATTAGAACGTGTGATGGTCATACAACAGAAGTTGGATGAGAAGACTAGAAAACTTTTGTTGTACAACAAGGCGTCATACGACCGTTGGGCCAACAAAGCTGTACGCATGCTCAGAAGTCAGGAACGCCCGGAAGTGTCCATTCGTGTAAACCTGTGTGCCTAATTCACAAATCACATTCACCTGGACTACCTCTTTATACGCTCGTAACACGTCACCACGTTAGGCTTGGTCGTACGATCGCTTAGTGCACTTCAGTATGCGAGACACAACAGCCAACATACGATTTTGGACGTCCGGTCCAGGCTTAAGTGTGCAATTTTAATTCATCATATAAATATCACACTTTTTTAATGGGATCCCACGCGCCTATTTTTCTGTCTTTATGCTAGCTTTGATCTGCCCAGATCTTTGAAGGAAACTGCAGGATCCTATGTCTACACACCAATTTTCTCCCTGCCTTCAGGACTAGCTGCTATTTTCATACATCTACACTGGGGAATGTGAGCTGATGGTCTGCTGTGCGCTATAGTGGGTTGTTTGTGTATATCAAAAACTTGTGTTTGTTTATTCACAACTGACTTTTTTGTGAACGAGTCAAAGTACTATATGCCCCTTACTCATTCATAAGGGAGGAACAGGGTATCTAAAGGCCCCCTTATCTGATATGGGGCTTTCAGTTTGCAATAATTCCCTCACACCCCCAAAACCACCAGCCCAGGGTTGTGGGGAAGAGTCCCTTGTCTTAACCTCCCTGGCGGGATGATTATTTCAGATTTTTGGTTCTGTAAGCGGTACGATTATTTTGCATGAAAATTTGGCGTTTTATATTGTAGGCCTGTAATTCTTAGCAATAACTCAATTAAATCTGTCCAAACAAGAGTCTAGTAGACATCCTGGTTATGAAAAAGTTTGAAAAATTAAATCATAAATTATAATATAATAAATAACTAAAAATAATTATCAAAAATAATAATATAATAGTAATAAAATGTATTCAATAATGTAATAAAACCAAAAACGCAGAAATTTGCTCAGTTGCAGAATTGTCGCTGTTGCCACTTTCAGTTTCTGATGATAAATTCCCCCAAAAATCAGTATCACTCAATTCTGCAAATGATTCTTATTTACTATCGCTGTTTTCTAGCTGATCAGAAACCACTTTTGACGCAAAGGGACACTTTTTGGTTGCTATGGACATTCTCATGTTTCCAGGCAGAAAGAATGACATAAATAATATAAAAGTGCATGCAGGGCACTGGGCAAACCACTAGGGACAAAGGGGATGTGAAATGTTTTCATACAGTAATGTAATCTATAAGATTACAGTGTACTGTATGTGCTTCACTTTTTGAATTTCCCGCCGGTCTCCGTCCCCGTGCGACGCTCGCAGGGAACGGAGCCCGGCACACAGGAGTCATCTGGCGGTGGACACAGCCCGCAGACACGGCAGGGGACATCGCTGGATCCAGGGGACAAAGTAAGTAGCGCTGCCTGGATCCAGCAATCCAATCCCGAGTGTGGCTCAGGGTTACCGTTCTTGGTACTGAAAATCCACCCCGAGCCACACTCGGGAACACCGCCAGGGAGGTTAATCAACATGGGCCCCCTCCATGTTAAGGACATATGGCCTAGTATGCCCCCCTTTTTTTTTTGCATGCTCAGATTAAGTGTCCAGTATGTGGGGGGACCCCACACCATTTATTTGCATAGGGTTCTCCCTTAAAGTCTATACCAGTTTTTAAGGGTCTGGTATGGATTTTGTTTTTGTGTGAGATTCACCCTCAATATCCATACCAGCTCTAAGGGTCTGGTATTGATTATAGGGTGGGATCCTCGTGTCCTTTCCTATAATAAGTATAGCAAAAGCAGCAAACTTGTTAACCAGTTCCTGCCTGGCTTATAGTAAATTGAGGGGCGGGATGCTCGTGCACAACCCTGGGGGAGCGCAGTGCCACGATCGGTGGTGAGCCGTGTCCCTCGGACACAGAACATCACCGATCAGGGTAAAGAGCCACTGACGATGCGTCCAATCAGAGCTGATCACATGTAAACAAATGCCGCTGTCACTGTCTGAGGAAAGGAAGGCCAATAACTGGCTTTCCTGTGACAGGGGACATTTACAATAATAATCATGGAATTGATGATCATTGCCCTGATTATTATTGTAGCCCCATCAGCGCCAATCAGTGTCCATCAGTGCAGCATATTAGTGCCCAGCAATGCAGCATATCAATGCATCATATCAGTGCCCATCAGTGCAGCATACCAGTGCCCATCAGTGCCGTCTATTAACGCCCATCATTGCCGCCTTATCATTGCAGCCTCATCAGTGTTTCTTCATCAGTGCCCATCAGTGTCACTTATCCGTGCCCATCAGTGCTGCCTCATCAGTCCAGCCTCATCATTGCCCATTAGTGCAGCTGCATCAGTTCCCATCTATGTAGCCTATCAGTGCCCACCAGTGCAGCCTGATCAGCTCACAAAAAATTACTTATTTGCAAGAATTTACATGGAGACAAAGACATTTTTTTTTTTTTTAATTTTTGGTCTTGTTTCATTTGTTTACCAAAAAATAAAAAACCCAGTGGTGATTCAATACCACCAAAAGAAAGCTCTATCTGTCCCAAAAAACTGATACAAATTACATATGGATACAGTGTTGCATGACTGCGCAATTGTCATTCAAAGTGAGAGAAATGAAAGCTGAAAATTGGCCTGGGCAGGAAGGGGGTAAAAGTGTCCAGTAGTCAAGTGGTTAATTCACTTTTCCCTGCAAGCTTGCTACCTCCCCACCCTCCAGACCACATCCTCCTTGATCCATGCACTTTTTTGCCTTTGACCTTAAAAATTGATAAAATTGTTTTGACAGATTTGACTCCCATTGGCTTCAGGGATGTTTGGCCAAATCTCCAGGAACTTATCCCAGGCGGTTTTGCCTCTCTGGTAGGTACATGAATTAATATTTTGCCTTACAAGAAGGTGAAGTTTGGCTTTAATAGTGTTAAAAGTGTTCAAATTATTGTAATATTTCAAATAAACCTCTCACAAACCTGGACATCTCAAACTGAGCATGCAGTATAATAAAATAGAGCTTACCTTCAGTGAAAACTCAATGTCAAAACAATTAGTAGACCCAAAGATACAGGCAGCTACATTTATATGCAAATCTTGACTTTCCCTGTAAAGGTCGATGTTGGCTTCACCCCCTACCACTGTATGGGACTCCCTATTGGCATTTTGATATGGTGAGCGGTCTCATTGACCAATAGGGAGTCTATGAATGAAAAGTCAAGATTTGCAAACAACTTCAGCTGAATAAATCTCTAGATCATTTACAGTTTACACCAAACCAACAAACTATGCATTTTCTTTCATTTAAATTGTCCAGATTTGTGAAATGCTTACTTTAAAAACTGTTTCAGTGTCAGGATTGTGTTTTAACTGAACTGGCAAAAGACGGAGACGGGCGCCATGATGACAGATGTCTGAGTTCAAGAGGATACAAACTGTTGGCGTGTTTTAAGCTAATATGTCATATTGTAAAATCATTGGATTTGAGAGGAACATTTTAAATGTTCATGGCATAGACAAATAGTAGGGAAACAAGCAGCACATGTCAGAAAGCCCTACAGGTTAGGCCACATGCACACTTGGCATTTAGCCTGTGTGCGGCCAAGCCTGGCATTTTAGAGCACCCGGGAGGCAAAGCTGCAATGTCCAGCCCCACTGCTATCTACCTGTCAGAATGTACAAGACGCCGAAAGCTGTTGTGGCAGGACAAGACTGGATGCTGTTCTGTGTGGTACTAAAGTTTGAACCTGGAACACAATAAGTCTGTGTTATGGGCATTCGTCCTAAACCTTAGTACTGTTCAGTCAACATTCAGCCCAGTCCACCCTCAGCAGCTCTCAGCTTCTCATAGATGTTCAGAGGGGCTGGATCCTGGATGGTACACCTGTGCTTCATGCCCACTAGGAAATGCAGAAATCTCAGGCACAGAGACTAAATGCCAGGTATGCATGAGGAATTAAAGATACTAGTTATGTTCCCATTACTCTCATTCCTGGCAAAAGCCAGGTAAGTAAGAGGGTTTCACGGCAAAAACTAGCTGGTTAACTGGTATCAACATACAGTAAGTCTCCTACTCATGAACAAATTCTGTTCCGGGAGTGGAAGTCCAAGTTGTTCATAAGACCGACAAAGATCAGTGCTTGCAGAGAATGGTTGCGAGCACTGATCAGTGTGTTCTGGCGGGGGTCTCCTTTTGGAACACAAAGGCACAGTGGGGGAGAACGCCTCACCAACATTGCTTGTGTTGGTACTGCGATCTGTCAGGTTTTTTATTTTTTCGTTCAGCCTGCTGGATTGAACGAAAAAACCGATTGTGTGTACCCAGCTTTACAGGATTGGACATGCAAACACGTTTGCATCTTTGAAAGTTCGCAACTTGAACATTTGTATGTAGGGGACTTACTGTACTGTATATTGCCAATGCACAATGGATCCATATCATATAGTCCATATTATACAAGGTGGACCATTTATATGGATACACCTTAATAAAATGGGAATGCCAATGTTTGTGGCACATTAGTATATGTGAGGGGGGAAACTTTTCAAGATGGGTGGTGACCATGGTGGCCATTTTGAAGTCGGCCATTTTGAATCCAACTTTTGTTTTTTCAATAGGAAGAGGGTCATGTCACACATCAAACTTATTGGGAATTTCACAAGAAAACCAATGGTGTGCTTGGTTTTAATGTAACTTTATTCTTTCATGAGTTATTTACAAGTTTTACTTGTCAGATCGGGAGACCTTGGGGGCCATTCAACTGGATTTGTCGTCGTGGGCCAGTTGAATGGCCCCCAAGGTCTCCCGATCTGACCCCCTTAGACTTTTATCTTTGGGGTCATCTGAAGGCAATTGTCTATGCTGTGAAGATACGAGATGTGCAGCACCTGAAACTATGGATACTGGAAGCCTGTGCTAGCATTTCTCCTGCGGTGTTGCTATCAGTGTGTGAAGAGTGGGAGAAGAGGGTTGCATTGACAATCCAACACAATGGGCAGCACATTGAACACATTTTATAAGTGGTCAGAAACTTGTAAATAACTCATGAAAGAATAAAGTTACGTTAAAACCAAAACCAAACCCATGGTCACCACCCATCTTGAAAAGTTTCCCCCCTCACATATACTAATGTGCCACAAACAGGAAGTTAATATCACCAACCATTCCCATTTTATTAAGGTATATCCATATAAATGGTCCACCCTGTATAGTTCAGAAATGTATTAAATCAATCATATCTTAGTGTAGAAAGTGCTAGTGCAACTTTAGGCACCGTACAGGACCCAATTGTCAGGCATGTGGCAAGTGCAAAGTAAGGTCATTGGGTTGTTTAAAAAAAAAAATGGATTTCCCATCCATACAAGCAAGGCGGATAGAGCAATCCTCCCGACTGCGCTATTGTATTTGGACTTGAGGACTCAAAATAAGCTAATCAGCAATGGGTCCAATAAGTCAAGTCCAAACAAGCATTCAAAATGATCTTTTTTCCAATTTTTATTGGTTGAACTCGATGGACTTTGTGTGTCTTTTTTCAACCAGACTAACTATATAACTATAAGACGTGAAATCCACAAATCCAAGTGTTTCACGTGAACTGTAAAGTCATTACTCTTTTGCTCCAGTGCCCCTCAACATGGCTCACTCACCAAAAATCTCCTCTTTGACCCTCATTGGTTTCTCCAGTTGGGCTCTTAGTTCTCCCCTCCTTGACAGCTCAGCCCACCTCTGTCCTTTGGCTCCCTGGGCGATGTTGTCCCTCTCTTCCTCTGGGCCTAGGCTGTATCTGTCTTTGGGAGACACTCCCATGTGGTTGCTCCCCCATTAATTGGCCATCAGCCGGCCTTCAGTATAGAGGACTATCAGGTATCAGATTCAACTACAGTATCTGTAGTTTGGGGGTCAATGCGATGGCCAGACATTTTGTCACTAGACTGACAAAGCTTGCTGGATGTTCACCTGTCTCTAGACAAACACTGGACACAACCCACAAATGGGTTGCCCCATCAGGTCACCCACTCTGTCTCCAATCAAGCAGATATTAGACACGATTAGAGAAAATATTGTGTTCATCAAGGTTTCACAAACAGAGGGAGAACCAGACGACAGCACCATGTCCACAATATTATATCAAAAGGTTAAAGACCAAATATCAAATATATTATTAAAATATTAATTAAATATAATTGATAACCAAATATATCTGTATCAAAAGGTTACAGACCAAACAAAAAAAGAAAATGGGACTTTGAAGGTGCCATTAAATTCACACAAATAAGTACCATAAGATTTTTCACCTATTGTAAAAGTCCAATTCTCTTTTTTTTGGTCTGTCATTTATTGATGTAGAAAACATTATTGTTAGAGGACATGAGGTTATAAACAATAAAAAAGAATTGGTTGCCCAATTAATACAGACCCAGATACATATGCTATAAGCAGCCTTTTATATAGATTCATTGCTATGAAAATAAATGAATGTATTTCTGCAATAGAAGACAATATACATTATTGATTTTCATTGACTAAGCTGAATACAATTTTCAAATAATGTATTCTATTCTATTTTATTCTACATTATACAATGATTTAAAAACATTTGATCAAAAGCCACGAACCACTTTATGGGTGTAGCAATTTCCCTTTCTGTCAATGGAGATTGACTGAACATTTATTAATACTTTCAGTTCTCTTTTCTTAGCCCCTTCCAAATGCAGGCTCTCAGAAAGAGGGGTGGTTATCCACTCCAGCAAACCTGTTACGTTTTCCTGAATATGCAAAGTACAGGTTTGATATGAAGTGGACCTGAACTTAAGAAACTTTGCAAAGTTACAGGGAAGATTTAGAAATGCTAATTGTGCCTAAATGTACTTGAAAATGTACTGTTTGCCTGTAATTCGCATGAAAATTAGCAGTTCATTTCTGGGTGCCGAGGCACTGCTGTACCTACAGCCTCCTACCCAGGGCCGGGACAAGGGGTGAGCAGGAGGGGCTCCTGCCCTGGGCACTGTGGTATCATGTGAGGTAGGGAGAGGGGGGCACCACAAAGAGATGGGGGGGAATCTATGTTGGAAGGGGGAATTTGGGGGGGGGGGGGGCAGGGGGTAAGAATTGTTCTAGGAGGGGGGGTGCTAAGAGTGGTGATTTAGGGAGATTTGAATAGGGAGGGAGGATTAGGGGAAGATCTAGGGGGATTTGGGGGGAATTGATGCTGGGAGGGGGAGATTTGAGGTGGAGGGGAGAATTTTTAGTGGTAGGGGATTTATGCTAAGAAGGGTGAATTTCTTTGGGGGGGGGGCAATTAAAAGGGGGGGGTGAGAGGGCAAAGATTTGTGCTGAGAGGGAGGATTTCAGCAGGGGGTTGGATTTGTACTGGGAGGAGGGGAGATTTATGTTTAGGGGTAAGCATGCAGATAAGTGCTTAGCATTTTTGTGGGGGATTTTTGCGGACACATAATGCTCATACATCTTGGGGGGGGGGGGGGTCACAGTTTGGCATGCACCCAGGGTTCTACATGACATTGTTCCGGCACTGCTCCTACCGTATAGCCGCAGTGTGAGATCTAAGGTACTGTGCATCTGACAGCTAGTCTTAGCATATTTAGAGTGAGATTTGGTGATGTCACTGCTGGCCAGCTTACCATTCTCCTTCCTGGAGGCCCAGCCTCTATCGCGATGGCCGTCTCCACACAGGGGCGCAGAACAAGGCATGGTAAGTCAGTAATGGGGAAAGATCAGACCACATAATACTTGTGGCTGCTCCTCTCCTCCGTCTGCCTTTTTTTTTTTTTTTTTTGGCTCTTTAACCACTGGCCGACCGTCAACCGCAGTCTGACGGTGAAAAAGTGGCTCATTATCGCAAACTGCCATCATATGACGGCGGTTGCGATAACTAGTGCTGTGAGCGCGCGCACCGCCGGAGGCGCGCTTGCACAATCACTGTGTCCAGGGGGGCCAGGGAGCGGGTAGGGCGGACTCGATCGCCGCCGGCTACCCGCGATGGCCCCCCCACAGTGAGAGAATGGAGGTCCGTGTAAGTAAACACGGATCTCCGTTCTCATAGAGGGGGAAGGGCGGTGATCACAGGCTTCCTCTATATGGAAGCCGTGATCATCCCCTTTCCCCAGCCAGGGCAGCCCACACACAGTTAGAACACGCTCAGGGAACATAGTTAACCTTTAGAGTGCCCCCCTGCAGGTTAACCCCTTCACTGCCAATGGCATTTACACAGTAATCAGTGCATTTTTATAGCACTGATCGCTGTATAAATGCTAATGGTCCCAAAAAAGTGTCAAAATGGTCCGACATGTCCGCCCCAATATTGCAGTACCACTAAAAATCGCAGATCGCCACTATTACTAGTAAAAAAAAAATTAAAACCCCAGAAATGAATTCTCATTGTCCGTAAACGCGGCAACTTTTACCCAAACCAATCAATAAATGCCGATTGCGATTTTTTTTACCAAAAATATGAGGAAGAATATAAATCGGCCAAAACCGATGAAACAAATTTTTTTTATTTTTTTGGATTTGCATTTTAGCAAAAAGTAAGACATTTTTTTTTTTTGCACAATTGTTGCTCTTCTTTTGTTTATAGCGGCGATCAGAAATGACGCAGAGGTGATCAAATACCACCAAAAGAAAGCTCTATTTGTGGGAAAAAAAGGAGGCAAATTTTGTTTGGGTACAACGCCGCACGACTGCGCAATTGTCAGTTAAAGCGACGCAGCGCCGAATCGCAAAAAGTGCTCTGGTCCTAAAGTGGGAAATCCTTCCGGGGCTGAAGTGGTTAAAGCCTCTTGCACGTGATACTCCTGTTTGAGCACCTACTTTTTCAGACGTAATTTCAGGCATTTTCTGTATGTATTTGCGCGTATTTACGCACATTTTTGCGTTTATTCTTTCTCATGCACTTACATATTTGCACACTTGCGTACAATTTTATTCTCAAGTTCACATTCTGCAGAATCTGCAAATGAGCATTTGCACACACTTGTGCACACTTGCGGTATTTGCGTGCATGAGGAGTAAATTACTGATCAAAAATGCAGATATTTATTTATTTATTTTTTTACAATGAATTTTTAGCTCAGTAAAAAAAAAAACTGTAACCGAGCTTTTTGAAGCTGCAGTGTGCAACAGGTCTAATGCATTCCTTGCAAAGGAAAAAGCATTAGTATCCCCCCACACTTTTACTTACCTGAGCCCTCATTCTATCCAGCGCTGTGCACGCCTGCAGCTCTTCTC
>BLSH010445410.1:640393-654828 GCA_018402905.1 Glandirana rugosa
CCCCCCCCCCCCCCCTATGATTACGAAAAAGGAAACGTTCCTTACGTAATCTGGACAACGTGTGACGTCGAAGTTTTTCGAGCCAATGTCAAAAAAAAAAATGACTCGATTTTTAAGTAACATTTTTTTATTTATTTATTTATTTTCTCATGCACTTACATATTTGCACACTTGCGTACAATTTTATTCTCAAGTTCACATTCTGCAGAATCTGCAAATGAGCATTTGCACACACTTGTGCACACTTGCGGTATTTGCGTGCATGAGGAGTAAATTACTGATCAAAAATGCAGATATTTATTTATTTATTTTTTTACAATGAATTTTTAGCTCAGTAAAAAAAAAAACTGTAACCGAGCTTTTTGAAGCTGCAGTGTGCAACAGGTCTAATGCATTCCTTGCAAAGGAAAAAGCATTAGTATCCCCCCCCCCCCCCCACTTTTACTTACCTGAGCCCTCATTTTATCCAGCGCTGTGCACGTCTGCAGCTCTTCTCTCCCCTCACTTCTGTGTCTCTCTGGCTTTGCTGAGGCAGCGGGAGCCAATGTGGATCAAAGTCAGTGATGAGGGATCGGGGAGGTCAGGATCGAGTCCCGCTGTCTGTGTCAATAGTCGCAGGCAGCAAGACGCAGGAGTGAGTGCTTCCTATGGGGGAGGAGTCAGAAGTGTCGGTGGGATACCCGAGAAGGGGAGGTCCGGGGCCACTCTGTGCAATTCCATTGCAGAGCAGGTAAGTATAAATCTGTTTTCTTATTTAAAATAAAAAAAAATGAATTTACAACAAATTTCATTTCGAATAGGCTGCCAAGACATCTCTTATTTTTCTAATGCAGTGCACCACCACAAACAACACTGTGGCGTGCGGCAGTGCAGGTACGTTGTCCACTACTGTTAGTACATTGGGATGCTATTTAAAATGAATGTCACTGCAACAAACCTCAAGTTACCACTGGCATGAAGGGGGCACTTGCTGAGCAGTCCTTTTATGGAACTTTTCGTTTAAATTAGTATTTTTTGCTACAAAAATGACTTAGAATCCCCAAATATTATATTGTTTTTTTAGCAGAGACCCGGCCTAGAGAATAAAATAGTGATCTTTGCAATATTTTATGCCACATGGTATTTGCGCAGCTGCCTTTCAAACGCAAGTTTGTTTTGGAACCATACACTTTAATGAATTTAAAAAAATAAAAACACTAAAATTTGTCCAATTTTCCGTATAATGTGAAAAATTATGTTATGCCGAGTAAATAGATACCCAACATGTCATGCTTTATAATTGCGCACGCTTGTGGAATGGCGACAAACTACGGTACTTAAAAATCTCTATAGGCAACGGTTTAAAAATCGTAGCAGGTTACCTGTTTAGAGTCACAGAATATGTCTTGCACTAAAAGTAAGGCTACTTTCACACTGGTGCTGTGGCGGCGGTAGCGATAAAGCGCCGCTAGTTTAGCGGCGCTTTACCGCTGTTATAGCGGTGCTTTGCCACCTGTAGCGGGGAGCTTTTAACTCCTCAGAAGGGGTTAACAAGGGGTTAAAAGTGGCCGTGTTGTGGCGCATCGGAAGCGCTTTGCAGGCGCTTCGGAAGTTCTGGCCATTCATTTCAATGGGCAGGGGCGGTGGAGGAGAGGTTTATACACCGCTCACCGCACCGCCCCAAAGATGCGACTTGCAGGACTTTTTCTCCCATCGCGCAAGCACACCGCCCCAGTGTGAAAGCACTCAGGCTTTCGCACTGGGGTGAATTGTGAAGCGTTTTTCAGGCATTTTACAGTCGCTATTTTTAGCGCTAAAGCGCCTGAAAACCACCCCAGTGTGAAAGACATCTAATGCTCTTACTTTATGGATTGTGGCAATGCCTCACATGTGTGGTTTGAACACTGTTTACATATGCGGGCGCAACCTGCGTATGCATTCGCTACTGCGCGGGGGCACTGAGCGATGGGGCGCTTGAAAATGTTTTTCTTATTTAATTTACTTTTTATTTTTTATTCTTACACTGTCCATTTATTTATTCATGTATTGTTATCACTTTTATTCCTATTACAAGGAATGTAAACATCCCTTGTAATAGAAATAAGCATGACAGGTCCTCTTTATTGAGAGATCTGGGGTCAAAAGACCCCAAATCTCTTCTTTACCTTTAAAAGCAACATTTTTTTTTACACCCTTCAAGCCCGAGAAACGGAAGTGACGTCGTAGGGCATAGAGCCGAATGGGGGCCATCTAGCCCTTACTCGACTTCCTGTCTATCCATCCAAAGGACCAGATTGCTTCTGGGTTTAGCGACGGTTTCGGCAAAACCTGAAACAACCGGGGGGGGGGGGGGCACCTCTCCCGCCGCCTCTAAAAGTGGGCACGATTCACCCACAGAGAACAATTACACCAGGGTTAACCCTGTTATTTAAAATCAAAGTAATGACATATATACTGTGGGTGGTCGGCAAGTGGTTACCCACTTGCTGACTGCCCCATAGCACATTTACTGCTACAGGACAGCCATGCTGCACAGGATCACGTGTATATATATATATATGATCCTGCACTTCCGGGTGTTGGTCGCGAGGGCGCACCACCATTGGCTCGCTACTATTGTGATTTCACACAGTCGGAGCTGATTGGCGGGTCCCGTGATAGTACATTACACAGGCAGAACGGGAGTCTGCCTATGTAAACAAGGTAGATTGCCGTTCTGTCCGTAGGGAATGTATGGGTCCTGTGTTGCTGTAAAGCAGAAACACCAATCTACGCCTTCCACTAGTATAAGCACCTCCCCCACTACACTGAAACACCAGCTAGGCACGCATTTAACCCTTTGATCGCCCCTGATGTTAACCCCTTCCCTGCCAGTGTCATTGGTTCAGTGACAGTGCATATTTTTAGCACTGATCACTATATTAGTGTCACTGGTCCCCAAAAAAAGTGTCAAAAGTGTCAGTTATGTGTCCGATTTGCCGCAATAACGCAGCCCTGCTATAAGTCGCTGACCGCTAGTTATAAAATTAAAAAAATAAAAACTCCATAAATATATACAATAGATTGTAGACACTATAACTTTTGTGCAAACCAATCAATATATGCTCATTGGGATTTTTTTCTACCAAAAATATGTAGCAAAATACATATTGGCCTAAACTGATTAAGAAATTAGATTTTTTACATTTTTTTTATTGGATTTGTTTTATAGCAAAGAATAAAAAATATTGTTCTTTTTTTTTTTTAAATTGTTGGTCGAAAAAAAAAGGACATAAATTTTATTTGGGTACAGCGTCACACGCCTGCACAATTGTCAGTTAAAATAATGCAGTGTATATTGCAAAAATGCCCAGGTCATGAAGGGGGTAAATCTTCCGGAGCCGAAGTGGTTAATAGGCATAAAACTGAATGGGACTGCATGCTCAAAGACAGACACAGCCCAGGCCCAAAGGGAGAGAGGGGCAACATCTCCCGAGGGGCCAAAGGGGGAAGGTAAGCTGGGCTGCCATGGAGGGGAGAACTAAGAGCCCACAATGGAGAGACCCATGAGGGACACTTCTGCTGAGTGAGCCATGTTGATGGGCACTGGAGCACAAGAGTGATGGTTTTACAGTTCACATGAAACATCTGGATTTGTGGACTTCACACTAAATTGATGAAGAAATTAGATTTTTTTACATTTTTTTTTTATTGGATATGTTTCATAGCAGAACATAAAAAATAGGTGACCAAATACCACCAAAAGAAAGCTCTATTTGTATGAAAAAAGAACATACATTTTATTTGGGTACAGCATCGCATGACCATGCAATTGTCAGCTAAAGTAACGCAGTGCCGTATTGTAAAAAATGGCCTGGTGAGGAAGGGGGGTAAATCTTCCGGAGGTTAAAGAGGAAGTAAACCCTGATGGGTTTTACTTCCTCTTTGTTACCCTGCAATGTAAAAGCATAATAGGCTAGTGTGCATCGCATATTAGTCTATTATGTGTCACTTATCTGCATTGGAAGTCCGCGCTGTCCCCGCTCCTGGCTGCATCCAGCTTCCCACCTCTTCCTTCCGGGGCTGCGGACTCCGAATCTGTGACAGGCTGGAGCCGCGTGACGCCAATCGCGGCACGATCTTGGTGAAGAAACGGTACGGAGGCCATTTCTTCACTGCGCATGTGCCGACAGGGCTGCTGTTAGAAATCACGGGGCCCCGTACAGCCCCCCCAATATATCAAGACCATATTTTCACTAACAATACACTAAAATCATTATTAGCGGACATAAACATAGCAGAGAACCTTGTGAATTTGTCTTTGTTTAATTGTTTTTTACATTTAAAAAAAAAAGAAATATAATTTTTTTAAAATGTTTAACATTTTTCCAATTATTTTATTTTACATTTTTTTTTAATTTATTACAATGTCTAATTATTATTTTTTTTACAATTTGTTATTTTTTTTACAGGACAGGGAAGCCGGCAGCACTGCGGGGGGGGGGGGGGGCACAGTGACAGGTGGACACATGGGGGGAATCAGAAGCAGGCAGAACAGGGAGGGGGATCATTGTCGGGGAAGCAATTACAGGAACGATGCCCTGTATCTGTGCTTCTCCGTGCAACAGCTAAAAGCTGGCAAGTGGGGGAGAAACTGGCTTTCAGCTGCTGCAGATATCCGCACAGGGCATCCATCTCTAGTTGCCCCTCCGACCAACCACACTATTTCCCGCTGCTGTTTGGGCCCCCCTGTGTGCCTGGGCCCCCTACAGGAGGACTGGTGGTCCCCCCCCCTATTTGCGGCCCTGTATGCCAATAATGACGGCACATGCAAGTACACTGTATATCTCCTAAACCAGGGATATGCAATTAGCGGACCTCCAGCTGTTGCAGAATGAGGCATAGCAAGACTGACAGCCACAAGCATGACATCCAGAGGCAGAGGCATGATGGGACTTGTAGTTTTGCAACAGCTGGAGGTCTGCTAATTGCATATCCCTGTCCTAAACCATGCAGGTTTAGGAGATATGCAGGGAACCTACAGGTAAGCCTTATTATAGGCTTACCTGTAGGTTAACGTGGTTCTCTAGAGTTGACAACCACTTTAAAGCCTCGTACACGCGGTTCGACGGTCGTACGACCGAACAGACCAAATCGTATGTTGGCTGTTGTTTCTAGCATACTGACATGCACTACACGACCTGTTGTATACGACCGTCGAACTGTGTGTACGAGGCTTAAGTGGTTTAATGTCCATCTGGGCACAGGTGCCCTTTGAAGTCAAAGGATGTCTACACTCAGTTGACTGACAAGCATGGGTCTTGCTTCTCCAATCCTATTCATATCTGTGTCTATTTTAGCCTCAATTCATTCAGTAGAGTATTCATGATGCCCCTGCCCTATAAATCTCCATTTTCTTCTTCCATCTCCTAATAACCGAGGACGCGAAGGAGAAAATGATGCCCATACCTCTATGACGTCAGAGATCTCCAGTGGGTTGCCAGTTCACTTATAGTGAATAATGGCTCAGGCAGCAAGGTGGCCATCACCCGCCTCTGTGTGCCCCATTAATGTCATTAGCTGGTAATGAATCGTAATGAGCAGTTTATAGTTTATTAATTCCAAGCCGCACGGACTTGAAACACAGGCCTTGTTTTGCGGTGGGGCTTGAATTACCTCAGCGAGCGGCTCAGGGACGTGCCTGAGTGCAGCGCAGAAGGAATGGAGTGAGCTTGATGGATCAGAGACATGCTGCACAAGCAAGCTGACTGTTTTGTAACACACTGCACTCGCTGATGAATGGGCCTGCGGTGTGGAAGAGCCTGATTTGATAGTTAATGAGGTGTCAAATATTGCAGATGAGTAAGTGTTGAAAATGTCTGGCACGGAGGCCAGGGGTATGTCAGGAGGAAGAAAAAAAACAGCTACTCATTTGGCTGAAAACATGAAGATTTTCAAGAAAATGGGCACGTGAAGCGAATGCTAATTCATGGAATTTTATTTTTTCGCAAGAACCTTTAGATATTCTGACGTCAGCTAGCCCCTTTATGGATTGGTGCCATACAAAGCGTTGCTTTTTTTTTTTTTTTTTACATAATTTATATTTGATTGCTGCTTATAAGCTGTGTAATGGAGGAAGTACCTCTGGGGAAATGCCATTTTTAAGTCTGACATTGAATGCCCTAACTATGGGGTTATCAAAGCATGGCATGTCCTTTTGGGGATGGGAGCACCAATCTGGGTGTAGGCGGGCCCTAGGCCCAGGGTAACCAATAGGGTTGCCGCCTGTCCTGGATTCACCCGGACAGTCCGGGTTTTGAATCATGTGTCCGGGTTTCAGACCGCCTGAAACCCAGACACATTATTCAGACCGAGATAATCACACACAGATCTGTTGCCATCCGGGAGCTGTGGGTGGCTGCCTGGGGGCAGGTTCCAGATCACTGAAGGGCGGGGTGATGATGTCAGCAAAAGCAATTTGGCTACACCCACTGTTCACCGTGGCACAATATGAGTGCTGCATTACTACTCTCCTTGGGACACCCAAAGGTGTCCCAGGTCCTTTATAATCCTATAATGTTTACAACTAAAATAAAATAAAATTGCCCTGTGCCGCTAAAATGTTCGGGTTTGGTTCGAAGAAAAGGTGGCAACCCTAGTAACCAATCAGGAAGAGATCACACACCCACACAGTCCTTGGTGTTGTAATTTATCTTGAATGTTGTATACAGCAGAGATATGGAATGAGAGGACCTCCAGCTGTTGCAGAACTACAAGTCCCATGAGGCAAAGCAACACTATAACAGCCCCAAGCATGACATAGGCAGAGGCATGATGGGATTTGTAGCTTTGCAAGGAGGTCCGCTAATTGCATATCCCTGGTATATAGAGTCATAATAATGAATATTGGCAGTTTTAGCCTAGGTTTACATTGGAGCGATTTGAGAGATCAAATCGCATGACAAGTCGCAGCCATGGCACTGTTCCAATCGGCGCGACACAGATTTTTCAGTGCCACGCTGATTTGCGAAAGTAGCTCCTGCACTACCTTTGCCGATTTCAATAGACATCTGCACATGAAGCCACATAGATTATTATTATTATTTCAGGTACTTATATAGCGCCGTCAATTTATGCAGCACTTTACATATACATTGTACATTCACATCAGTCCCTACCCTCAAGGAGCTTACAATCTAAGGCCTCTAACTCAAATTCATACACATACTAGGACCAATTTAGACAGGATCCAATTTACCTACCAACATGTCTTTGGAGTGTGGGAGGAAACCGGAGTACCCAGAGGAAACCCACGCAGGCACAGGGAGAACATGCAAACTCCAGGCAGGTAGTGTCATGGTTGGGATTCGAACCAGCAACTCTTTGGCTGCCAGGCGAAAGTGCTATTCATTACACCACTGTGCCACAGATGTTTTCAAGTAGCAGCGATTTCAAAGTAGCATCAATGTGAACCAGGGCTCTTAGGCACTGGTATAAGGGAATACATACTTACTGGTCTTTTTATTAGGTACACATGTTCAATTGCTTTGTAACACAAATTGCTAATCAGCCAATCACATGGCAGCAAAGCATTTATGCATCTAGTCATGGTGAAGACGACTTGCTGAAGTTTAAATCGGGCATCAGAAAGGGGACTTAAATGACTTCGAACGTGGCATGGTTGTTGGTGCCACACGGGCTGCTCGGAGGATTTCAAAAACTGCTGATCTACTGGGATTTTCACACACAACCATCTTTCGGGTTTACAGAGAATGGTCCGAAAAAGAGAAAATATCCAGTGAGCGGCAGTTGTGTGGACAAAAATGCCTTGTTGATGTCAGAGGTCAGAGGAGAATGGGCAGACTGGTTTGAGATGATCGAAAGGCAACAGTATACAGTAACTCAAATAACCACTCGTTACAACCAAGGTTTGCAGAATACCATCTCTGAATGCACAACACATAGAACCTTGAAGCAGATGGGCTACAGCAGCATAAGACCACACCGGGTGCCACTCCTTATCAGCTAAGAACAGGAAACTACAATTTGAACAGGCTCACCAAAATTGGACAATAGAACATTGGAAAAACGTTGACTGGTCTGATGAGTCTCGACATTCGGATGGTAGGGTCAGAATTTGGGGTAAACAACATGAAAGCATGGATACATCCTGCCTTGTATCAGCTGTACAGGCTGGTGGTGGCTGCTTCCCAGGAGAGGCGTGTACAGAAAGTGCAGTCCTGTCAGTACTGATGACCTTGGGCAGAGGAGAGACTGTAGGGAGATGGCTGTGAGGCGCTGTACATGCTTTCACCTGAGACTACTGCAGATCGACCACTTTATATGATTGACTGTTTATGCCAAGTAACTCCAGATTGTATGTCCTTGTAATGTGACAGTTTTGCTATTCCCCGAATTAGTAAAGTTCAGTGAAGTTATTTATTGTGTGGAAATGCCTTTTTTGGATATAAAGGTCTATGGCTGGGGATGTCATGCGGAGGCCTACGGCAAGGAGCAGGGCACATGATGGCAGAGGGGTTAGCCTCAGCAGGTGGGACTGTGTTCCAGCAGGGCTGGATTGAGGGTAGGAACTTGTGCTTGGCACCAAAATCTGCCAACCAGGATGCCCCTCTTACAAGCTCTTCAAGATATACGGACAATTCCCCTAACAAACACTTCTCCATCTGCAATAATGGCACAGTGCCACCTAAAGGATGGATAGAGGGGGGATCTGCACCTGCCTACATGAGGGCAATAGTGTTTCATCCTTCTAGGTGTCTTCAGCTCATACTTGGTGGTTCTGCTTGGCATTTGCAGTGCCAGAGATGTGAGTTCACATGCAGGGGATTGCTGGGCCAGGGGGCAGGGTGGCAATTGCCTCCCAGGCCACTCTAACTTACATTCAAAATGGCCCATGGCCACTGCCCTCTTACACTTTTTTCTTCTTGTGGAGGAAGGAAGCAGGGGCCAGGGGCCCAACTAACTGCAGACAAAGGGGGGGGCACCCAGGGCTGGCCCTACCATGGATCCCGCTGGGCCCATTGGGCTGCCTTGGGGGGAGTGTCGCTGGATTACACAGAGCGGGGATCTCCCGCTTACAAAGTCCTACCTCCTGGACAAGCTTCTATAATAGACAGCACACTGGTGATGTCTATCATAGGAGCTGGTCCAAGAGGCGGGACTTCATATGACAGCAGCCGCGCCAGGTAAGCGGGGATCTCTGGAGGCTCTCCTCTCTCTGCATTGCAGGCTGCATTGCATGGGCACTGGTGAGGCTGCTTTGGTGGGCACTGATGAGCTGCATTGATGCATTATTTTTGTTAAACCTCCTTTGTTGCTATTAACATTAAATTATGTTACCACATTGTATCATATTTGTCTTGCTTCATAACATCACTATCCTTTCTAAAACCAGGTGGGCATGGATGGTGGGCTGATTCGGTGGTTCAATGGGCCATTTGACTGGACTTGCCCCCCCAGGCCTAAGGCTGCCAGCCCTCCCCTGTTCACATGGATGCTAATGGGGAGCCTTCAGGTAATGCTCACTGGGAGATAAAGTGGCAGAATTCATGGGCTTTGGACTTGTGTTGATGACATCAGTTTGAAATTCATAATTCATTGAAAGGTGCTGTTGACATGCAACTGACCTCCTTCTGACCTCCTTCAAGTGGGTTTTGCATATCCATAAGCTTTTGAACAAAGAGCAATACCTACTCTGCTGAGTGACCTTCTAACCAATCTCCCTGCAATCAAAGAGAGAGTCCAGAAATAGAAACAGTTGTGGGAATGCATGGGAATCCTAACCCACGAGAAAATAAATTATTTGGGGATTCCAAATTATAATCAGAGAAACCAAATAATTATTGGCAACTTGAGCAACAGAAGTGGTAGCTCAAGGTAGAAAATAAATACATCCTGGGAACATACTCCGAAATATACTCCACCACCTCTTTCTCCATGTTTCCCAGGCTCTACTGATCCATCTGCCAGGTAGAGTGGAGGGAGACCAGTGAACCTTTGTTCGCTGATCTCCCCTAGCTAGAAGAGCATTACATCACTTCCAGGTTCGGCTGTACATGTATTACCTTTGGCGCACTGGTTGCATCTTACTCTTCAAACCCTTCAACCATCCGCCATGTGACTGTGCTGATGAATGAGAATCGCATCTGAGGCTTCTTCTTCTGGTAAGGTGTCCCAGAAGAAAGAAGCACATCTCATTGGTCAGTGCAGTCACATGGTTGCGATGACCAATGAACACTTGCCATTGTGAGAATTATGATGGATACTCAGTCCAGGGCTGTGTATTGCGGTGTACAGACTGCGATTCCAGCCGCACAGAGCATCGCCGTCACTATGTGCAGAGAGGTCCGGAGGGGTGGCCGAGATATGTGGAGTTGGTTCACCTTTTCATTTTTAGTGAAAAGGTGAACTTACCCTTTAAATAACATTTTAAAATATGTCAAGTCACAGTATTTGGGATATTGTTATTTATTGTGTATAAAATACCATATCGGAAGGATGTCTATCACCGTATTGTGAAATTAGAACTTGTATTAAATATGTAAGAGCCGATAAGGAATCCCAATATTTAGTTAAAGCAGAACTAAACTCCCTCAATAAACATTAACTATTTTTAATTCTTATGCTGCTAACATTAGTAAATAGATAGGAAGGTATATTATGTTTACTGGTTTTAAACTTTTACTTTACATTTCTTTCATTGCTTCCTGGTTTCTGGCCTACGCATAAATGATGTCATACATCCCAGGAGTCTTCATGGGCATTTTTATCTCTTTCATCTGGAGAAAGGGAGGAGGGGCTTTCTAAGCTAGGCACACCCTCCTGCCTGCGTGCCTGAGCTAAGGGCAGATGGATTCCAGGAAGTAAATGCTGCATGAATCATCTATTCTTACTTGAGATGGTTATAATGCTAGGTAATAGATATGGAGAAATGCTAGGGGGGTGTTTATCAAAGTGATTTCTCAACAAAACAAAGCATGGAAACCAATCCAATCCCTATATTGGCTCCCGATCTCCCAGCGAATAAAGTTAAAAATGCTAACCACAAAATACAAAGCCATCCACAACTCTGCCCCGAGCTACATCACCAATCTTGTCTACAAATATCATCCAAACCGTCCTTTCCGCTCCTTTCAAGACCTCCTACTCTCAAGCTCCCTTGTCTCCTCTTCCCATGCTCGTCTCCAGGATTTCTCCAGAGCCTCTCCCATCCTCTGGAACTCTCTACCTCAATCTGTCAGGCTTTCTCCTACTCTAGCTGCCTTCAGGCGATCCCTGAAATTTACTGTATTGTACCTTTTATTGTCCCCCTTATATATTGTAAAGTGCTGCGTAAATTGTTGGTGCTATATAAATCCTGTATAATAATAATAATAATGAAGATATGGATGGAGGGATGAGTTTGACACTGAATGTTAAAAATGAATGAAATAGCCTTTTCCGATTGTGGCACTCAAATACAGTTTAGTTCACTTCAATAGAAAGTAAATAACAAAAATCATTTATTTAGATAATGTCTCATCCTGGACAAAAATATTGGCCTTATAATATGGAGATTAGAATACCAGTGCTAGGGCCAGTTGCTACATCCACATCCTAGTAATATTGTAGATAAGTAGAAATAGGGAAATATTCCCCAAAGGAAGTGGACTTTAACCCCCTCAGATCCGCGCTGGAGCCGTCTTTTGATCTGAATTTCAGGGTGGACGTCCATGGCGCACACTCACAGGTGGCGGCGGTGCACACGCTCCGTGGGCGTGCCCGCGGGTCGGGCGGACTCGATGTCCGCTCGTGACCCGCGATCACCTGTCAGAGCTGCAGAACGTGGGACCGCCGATTTAAACTCGGCGCTTCTCTGTTCTGTGAATGGGAACATAACAGATCTACTGATTCCTGTCACTGGGATCAGTTAGATCTGTTATGTCCCGGCCAGCCCATCCCCCACACAGTTAGAACACATGCAAGGAACACAATTAACCCCTTCCCTGCCCCCTGCAGGTTAACCCCTTCACTGCCAATGACATTTATACAGTAATCAGTGGACATTTAAATTTCTGATTGCTGTATAAATGTCATTGGTCCCAAAAAAGTGTCAAAAATGTCAGACATGTCCGCCCCAATATCGCAGTCCCAATAAAAATCGCAGATCACTGCCATTACTAGTAAAAAAAGAAAAATAATAAAGACGCCATAAATCAATTCCCATAGTTTGTAGAAGCGATAACTTTTGCGCAAAACAATCAATAAATGCCAATTGCGATTTTTTTTACCAAAAATATGTAGAAGAATTTAAATTGGCCAAACCCAATGAATATTTTTTTTTTGGGATATTTATTATAGCAAAAGGTAAAAAATATTGTTCTTTTTTCAAAATTGTCGCTCTTTGTTTGTTTATAGCGCAAAAAATAAAAACCGCAGAGGTGAGCAAATACCACCAAAAGAAAGCTCTATTTATGGGAAAAAAAATGAAAAAAATGTTGTTTGGGTACAACGTCGCACGCCCGCGCAATTGTCATTCAAAACGCAACAGCGCTGAAAGCCTAAAATTGGTCTGGGCAGGAGGGGGGTTTAAGTGCCCAGTAAGCAAGTGGTTAAAGAATGTGCAACTGGCTCTGAGTTGTACCCAAAAACAACTTTGTAGTGTATAAAAGCAATTTTACAACAACATATGACTACCGTATTCTCCCTCATGGGTTGGCAAACATCATCCATGATATTTGCCGACCCATGGGGGAGCATCCGTTTGTCATATGTTGTTGTAAAATTGGTGAGCATGTAAAGTAATCATAAATATGCCATACATAACTGTATGTTTAGTTTTCTATCTTTTTTTGGATGTGTGTTAAAGATCTGTAACATATCCTGGTAGAATGTTGTATCATTTTAATTATGTGACAATTAGATATTTTCCCTGAAGAAGCGGAGATACTACTTCACGAAGCGCGTTAGAGACTTTACAACTATGAATATTCACCTATGTTGGAACAAGTATCAATGTCAACATTTATGATATGTTCATGTTTTTAATGCATGGTATGCCATATATGTATATGGAAAATCTTTTATCCTTTGTATATCAATAAATTTGTTTTTATATACTACAGAGTTGTTTTTGTGCTCACCTCAGAGCCAGTTGCACATCCTTTAAAGTCCACTTCGTTTGGAGAGTATTTCCCTATTTCTACTTATCTACAGACCTTATAATATGAATATTATTACATGCTTCTCTTTACTAAGCATGCTTTTTTTTAATTCATTTTTTATATGGTTACTATAACGTGTATTTGCATCACAGGAAATCTTTAGTGGCCGACCCGGCCACTAATAATAACTGTTGGACAGACAAATAAAACATTAATTCTCTCTCATGTGATGGTCCTTGCCATGGAAGCATTGAAGTACAATCTCTGCGGATGACTTGAATAAAGACGTTTGTTCTAATTTGTCTTTAAAGTGGTGCCAACAGCTGGAGGACTTCCTTGTAGAATTGGGCAGTGTCTGACACCCCAAAGGGGGAGGTTGTTTGTACTGAATGATCAAAACGTAAGTACCAACAATTTTATACAATCTTAAATTATATGAATCTCAAGTACTCAATAAAGTGTTTTCTGTGCCACGAATAAAATATGTGCAATTCATAATAGTGGAATGTATATCGAATCAAAGATAATTCATTAGTTTAAAAAAATATTAAAAAAAGGAAAACATTCATTCATTAAAAAAAAAAAAAAAAAAGATATATATACAATACAATATATATATATATCTTAGATTGTAAGCTCTAGCGAGCAGGGCCCTCTGATTCCTAATGTATTTAAGTGTATTGTATTTGCACTGTCTACCCTCAAGTTGTAAAGCGCTGCGTAAACTGTTGGTGCTATATAAATCCTGTATAATGATAATAATTATATATATATATATATATATGTATATATATTACCAAAAGTATTGGGACACTTACCTTTACATGCACATGAGCTTTAAAGTGGATGTACACCCACCACCCACCCAACCAAATGACACAGTATTAATGTATATATACATGCAAGCCTCCTGCATCTATCCCTACCTTTGAAATGTCCTTCCTGTAAGCACTAGCAGCTCTGTAAAACTCTGAAATCAGTGGGTGTCTGTGTTTGCTGGAGTTTGGTGGGTGGAGTTGTGATGCCACAATCCTCCCCACCCACCTCTATACTGAGACATTGAGGAGGGAGGGAGGGGGGAGTGTAAAACTTTCTCTGCTGTGTGAAGGAGATAAGCAAATTGCTTGTCACTCACAGAGCAAGGGGCGGATCGACTGTGTATTTCACTGTTAGTCAGACTTCTCTTCCTGAAAAAAGATAAGCTCATTACTCACAGTTGGATTAACTCTTTGTGGCAAGACTGGGCACAGATGATATGACATGCTATACTCTACCAGGCAGAATTATTAATGTAAAGTTTCCATCCCTATCTAC
>BLSH010445410.1:663294-676954 GCA_018402905.1 Glandirana rugosa
ACCAAGGTATCTGAAGTTACCTAGTTTTTACACATATCCACACTTAGTCCGGAATCTGTCAATAGTGGTAACCTTCTAAAGGGAAATGGAGAACGAGGTCACTGTCGAGGGATTCCTTTTTTCAAAACCGATATGAATGTGAAAGGTTTTTTCACAGACTATGATGAGAAGAGGGTACACTGGTCGTGACCACGAACCGGTAACCGGTGAGTCCTTGGATCGTGGTAGTGTATACCCATTCCTTTTTCAATAACGTACTTTTTTGGAAAGTGTAAGTATAGCCAAAACTTTTTTCCTTAGGGAGCTGTCACTGGAGCAAGAGGTAAAGGGAAATCTTCCAATGGTGATAACTGTCTAAGGCCTGATTCACACCTATACACATTTTTGATCCATTGAAGTCTATGGAACCAAAAACTAGAAAAAAATCCCTGGCCTTTTCTATAAAATGCACAGATGTGAACTACATCCAAAGGAAACCATGTTAAATGGACTGTAGTTTCTGCAAAACTGAAAATGCATAGGTGTGAACAAGGTCTAAAACAGAATTCAGATCATTTTGAAGAGGATTCCCTTATTTCCTATTGGCTTTCCAGGACAGGAAGTGAAATTAAATTTTGCCAACAGAACACAGAGAGCAAAACAAATAACTGAGATGGATTTTTAGTTCTTCACGGAAAAGTTTTGGCTATGCAAATGTAGCACCCTCTAGCTAGTGTGCTAGATGTACATAGGTTTGTTAGTGTAGGAAAATTGGTCTGGCTTTGATGAGATATCAGGGCTCTAAACAAACCTCAGCGCTCAATCTCCATCTGTGTAACCTCAGCTGCACAGAATGAATGGACAGGAATAGTTGAGTACTGAGCCTTCCATTCATTCAGAAATGGAAGTATAGTAAAAACAGTTTACTATGCTTCAGTCAGAGGCGTAACTAGAACCTTCAGGGCCCCGGTGCAAGAAATTATGAAGGGCCCCCTGACCCTTGGCCAGGGCCCTTCCCTCTTCCCACTGATCCTGGGGCCCTTTACTCCCATCGTGGGTCCCTTTATTACGGTACTGCAGTGGGGCCCTTTCACAAGTTCTGCAGCAGGCCCCAGGGGGACCAGGGAAGCACACAGGGGCCCTGGGAACAGCAGAAGACAAGTAAACTGGATAGAGGAAAATGGAGGAGATTGGGTCCTCTAAATGCCACCCCGCCATCCCTCCTATTCAGGTGTACAAGGGAGGCACGTGGGCCCCCTGGACCATGGGGCCCGGTTGCAATTGCAACCCCTGCAACCCCTATCGTTACGCCCCTGGCTTCAGTTATGAATGAACCAATTGGAACCAATCACTGACTCTGTCCATTCAGAAAAGGAAGGAGGCGGTAAATGACAAATTTACAGACCTGTTCCCATCTCTCCATCATGACTCATCTTCTACAGCAGCTGGCAGAAGAGAGGAGGGGGGAAGACAGTAGCTCTGTTGGGGGAACCAGGGAAGCACACAGGGACTCTGCGAACAGCAGAAGACAAGTAAAATGGATAGGAGGAAAATGGAGGAGATTGGTTCCTCTAAATGCCGCCCTCGCCATCCCTCCTATCCAGGTGTACAAGGGAGGTACACTGCCCCCCTGGAGCGTGGGGCCTTGTTGCAATTGCAACCCCAGCAACCCTTATTGTTATATCCCTGGTCACAAAGGACTGGCTTCTGGCCCCTGGTAGAGCCCTTATAGCAGGGGTATTCAACCATTTGAAGAGCGAGGGCCACTTAAGTTAACTATGGGGTTTTACCGCCCCCCCCCAAACCCCAAATGTAAAAAAGCCCTTACTGTCCTGAGTCCCTTTTAAGGCTGCTTTCACAATGATGGGCTGCAGCTTACTCACACTGTGAGTGTAGCACAGTGCAGGGCTTTCCTGCGGGTTAGCAGCACTGAGCCATAGCCTTCTATTACTTTTTGCAGGTGTGGTGCACTTTCTCCAAGTGCACCAAAACCCCTGCATTCAGGGATTTTGGTGCCCTTTCAGAAAGCGCATCAAACCTGGAGAATATAATAGAAGTCTATTGCAGCTAAACTGCAGTAAAGTCCCAGGTGCACTGCGCTGCACTTTCAGATCTTTGTGAAAGCAGCCCAACTCTTTTTATTTTATAAATGCTAATATACCCATTGCAGAAGTGCAGTGTATGTGAGGTTTAATACACTGATCTTTTCCTCTTCCAGCTTCTGCTAGCATCACTCTCCAGGCTGCTAGAAAGGCCCCAGGCGAAGTGCACTTGGTATCACTCTGCTTGGAACAGGAGCTGGGGCTACAGAAGAAGCATCGGTTTATGCAGCTCCTGCTTCCTCCGCTGCTGGCACTCTGATGCTCTGGAGTGGGCGGGCAACCCATTGATCAAGATCTTGGCTTGCTGACCTGCAATCCCAGAGCATGGGCACGCACTTTCCTGGTTTGAGATTGCAGGCAACATCAGAGCGCTCTGTGGATTAAGATCCCCTGCCTTATAGTGCAGTTAGTTGACTCAAATATGGTGAATAACTCAGAATCTTTGTCTATAGAAAAGAAAATAACTTACATATGTTGAAGCTGTGGCCATTCTAAGAGGTAGTGACATTCAACTTTCTGAAGGAACAGGTGCTGAAAACCCTGTCTGCACACAGGAAAAGATCACTCTCGATGCCACTGGGGTCCCAATCCTGGATTCTATGCAGGGTGAGCGTTGAACTATGTGAGTTGGAAAAGGTCTATGGAAAGTCTGTCGGTGGTCTATTTGGCAGAGGAAGCCGTTGTCACATGTTTAAGGATGGGTTGAAATCATCAGGTTTAATGAACATCAAACTGCTTTATTTCACTGTTCGTTAACCTAGATAACTCCAACCCATCCTTAAACAAATGACAACAGCTCCTCTGCTGATCGGACCACCAACAGGCTTTTTTTTAGACCTTTTCAAAATCACATAGATGTGTATGCTTCTGTCCAAAGCAACATCTCAAAAATGCAACCAGCAAACATACCATGACAGTGTGTGAGTTTAAGATCTTGAGAAATCCAAGCCTCGTATTTTCAGAGAAATGACTTTACGTGGAGTAACCGAATCAAGCACATTTATTGCAGCGGGCGTTTGGTGACAAGCTGTCGCTGCTTGTGCTGCTTATATTAAGGTGTGTTGCACTTTAGTAGTTTCTAATCCACTTGGGGATACACCTCAAGTCATCTCGACCCCTCAGATACAAAGTTTTCATTTACCGTTTCTAGATGATTGATAACATGCTCAATGTAATGAGCCAAATCCTTTTTCTAAGGCTCTGCAATATCTGGAAACAGACCCAGCGATCCACAAGTTAGATGTGTTAATAAAAGAACCTAAGCCCTGAGCCTTATTTTATACACAAGATGACATGTTATATGTTCTATAGTCGTATGAATAAAATATATTATCTCTATTGCTATCAGGGCCTTTTCCTATCTCAACCTATGGTCTCAACAGTGCAAAGTGGACCATGTACAGTAGTTAGTAGAGAGAAGGGATCTCCCTTCCACTGATGAGGGGTCCTTCTGCATGTGTACTTGGTTATCTTTTATGATTGGATATTGTATTTTTGTTGTGTTGATGTAAAGTACAACAATGCCACCACAGATATGGATACATGCTGTTCTGCATGTCCTTCATATGTACAGCTATGTGGTGGGGGATCATGCACATTCTTTAACCCATGTTGGCATGTAGGTGAGGTGCAGTGTGGTGCTGCAGCAATAACACACACAGCCCCAGTGTAGTGAAATAACTTGTATTGAAACAATGCAAAGAAAGTTTGAAAATAGCACAGTGGGAAGGCAGCCCAGCCAGGGACACTTACAGATCCAGCAGTGTGTAGAGAGCAAGTTTCAGTCAAACTGACAGCGCCTGTACAGAGGGGAAGAATGCGGCCTGGCCATCTTGAGCCCAAGCAGGCAGTTGTCCAAAGAAGTAGCTAACCCTACATTTTCCATCCTCGACAGGAACCTTTCCTTGTCACTAGTTACCAGATGGGGTACCTGTGCCTACTCTACCAACTTGCAGATGCGTGCCAAACCTGGGAGCCAGGGCCTTGCCTGACCCAAGATGGCTGCAGGAGTCACATGGAGCAGCGACATCCTATGGGATAGCTTACCCAGTAACCCAGGAAACAGGGTTACTGGGGATGGGAGGCATGGTCCTCTTGACTTTTTCTCTGACTACAGTGTCACCTCGGACAAGCGCCACCTGCAGTGTAGCACAGTGGGGGCTGGTGGTAAATTTTTTGGGGGGGCAGCAAACAATCCACCCACAGCCACCCCCCGGTCGGTTGGTTACCAGCCCCACACTTACCCCATCTATGATGTGGACAGCGCTTCCCGACGGGCAGCGGCTTCCCCTGCACCTCCTCCTCGGCATCACGGCGACCGTGCATCTCCTCCCTCTTCCTCCCTCCTCCTCCTAAGCCAATAGGATTGCTTTTTTTTTAGGCCAACTGGGAAACGGGTCTCAGGACCTGCTTCCTGATTGGCCGGGAGGAAAATCAGTGTGACAATAGCGAATATTCATTGGCTATTGGCACACAAGTGGGTGGGCTTGGGGCACAATGCTCTGTGCCCCGAGCCCACCCTTTTTTGAAGCCTATTAGTGCCTCTGTATCTAATCACGTGCTTCAAAAAAAAATAAACCCCATTGGAATCCATGCGTTTGGTGCCCCGCATGTAGATTAGGGGGCCGGTCGCATGGATAAGGGGCAGCGCCCCTGCGCCCTGCATTACAGGCCACCACTGGTGGAGAAAGTAGACTGCACCTGTCTACAGGCACATCATAGTTTGGTCCCTTCAGACTCACTGAGATGCTATGGCAGGGTTTCCCGGCTAGGGTTCCTCCAGAGGTTGCTAGAAGTTGCTCGAGCAATGAGTAATTTCTGCCAATCAGATAAGTTCCCCCTGACACCCATGGTGTATCTATAAGACACCTTTCATTCCCTATCTCACTCACTCATGCACTCCTCTGTCATTCCCCCTTTTCCTTTCCAATCTCATGTCCACAGCACTATATACCTGCTCTGCATTGTGTACCTCATTGTATACTCATTGCTGTTTATTAGCCTGGTATGGCATTATCCACGCTTTAGACATACAATACTTCCATATACTTTTACATTGCAGTTGTCTACCCTGATGCTGTGTGACATGAGTGGAATCACCCATTCTTTAGCCATGCCTGCCCCCCATGTGCTCCCCTTGGTTTACTGTTTGGCTCCGCCCCTTCAGCTCCTGGGCCAGACATATCCCGTTGGCCAGATTCTGGGGGATCATCGCCGGTACCTCGGCTTTGCCAACTAGTGAGTATGGGGTGCTGTTTGGACCCCCGCTTACTAAGAGAGATATGTATGGTTTTTTGGTGATACACATTTTTAACATGTACCTTGTCTTATAGAAACACTGTATACAAGACATACTCCTGAAGAAGCGAGATGTTGATCGCGAAATGCATAGAGTTCTACATGCTTGTATTACTACGTATATATTACATCTATCTATATGATTGTTTTTCAGCAAAGTGATTTCATGCTATTGTACTGGCTGGGCTTTTGTGTTTATACTGTGACTCATGTCCAATAAACTATGTTATACTATTACCATCATTCTTTTTGGCCCCCTTACTTGCCTCATTTAACCTCCCTGGTGGTAATCCCGAGTGTGGCTCGGGGCGGATTTTCTGTACCAAGAACGGTAACCCCGAGCCACACTCGGGATTGCATCGCTGGATCCAAGGCAGTGATACTCACCTTGTCCCCCGCATCCAGCAATGTCCCCCGCTGCGTCCGCGGGCTGTGTCCTCCACCCGATGCCTCTGGGTCCCGGGCTCCATTCCCTGTGAGCGTCGCGCCACACAGGGGCGAAGACCGGCGGCAAATTCAAAAAGTGAAGCACACATTACACATACAGTACACTGTAATCTGTAAGATTACATTACTGTTTGAAATCATTTCACATCCCCTTTGTCCCTAGTGGTTTGCCCAGTGCCCTGCATGCATTTTTATATTATAAATGTCATTCTTTCTGCCTGGAAACTTGAGAATGTCCATGGCAACCAAAAAGCGTCCCTTTATGTCAAAAGTGTTTTTTTAAACAGCTAGAAAACACCGATAGTAAATAAGAATGATTTGCAGAATTGAGTGATACTGATTTGTGCGGAAATTCGTCATCAGACACTGAAAGTGACGACAGCGACAATCCTGCAACTGAGCAAATTTCAGTGTTTTTGGTTTGATTACATTATTGAATACATTTTATTACTATTACGTTATTATTTTTGATAATTATTTTTAGTTATTTATTATATTATAATTTATGATTTCATGTTTCAAACTTTATCATACCCGGGATGTCTACTAGACTCTTGTTTGGACAGATTTAAGTGAGTTATTCCTAAGAATTACAGGCCTACAATATAAAACGCCGAATTTCCATGCAAAATAATCGTACCGCTTTCAGCACCAAAAATCTCATATAATCATACTGCCAGGGAGGTTAAAGTACCATGGACGAGTTTTGTTTTGTTTTGTTCCCTATCCTAGGGTGACCACACTCACTCAGTGTATTGTATTCATAGAGGAGCAACATCATCCTGGAACAAGACATTTGTTAGGACCGCAGAACATCTGCCCCTTTCCCCATCTTTATAAAATAGGTGAACTGGGTGTTGTAGTAATATATGATTGATACACTGGGCAGCAAGCCAGATAACAGCATTTGAGATAATATTGCAGAATGGACCGGACAACATGGGTTTTTTGGCAGAATCAACAGGTATATTTTATATTTAACAGATCAAAAGGGAGGACAAAGTAGTTCATGCTTGCATATAGTAAGGGGTTGATTTACTAAAGGCAAATAGGCAGTGACATTCACTAAGCTAGGGGAAAATGCCCTTGCAAAGTGAAAAGTATATTTGCCTTTAGTAAATCAACCCCTTTTAGTGTTGATAGCAATTTTTAGACCAGGGGCCCTTTATGAGAGTGACTGACTTTCACCTGTTTTGTGCTACTGGGGCAAAGACATAAGGGTCATGGTTTTCAGGGAATATACGCCAAATAATGGTATATTTATAAAGCAGTGAATGTGACATTCGCCAAACTCACTGGAGATGAATCAATCACTGTTAAATCATATAGGGCCCATTCACACTATTGCACTGTGGATATGCACGCATTACTGCAAAGCACATTACAATAGTTAGCGCATTGCAATGACATTCAATTTCTATGACACCCCAACACACTAAAGAAACCCAAATGACCTACAGTGCAATGCACCAAATGTATGGTAATGCACAACCATGTATTGTTGTGCGTTGTGTTGCAAAAAATGGTGTATGTCCAATTATTTGGACATTTTGGTGCATTCAAAGCCTATTCCTTGGAATGGACTGCCTTAATGGGTGCCAAGGTGTGAATAGGCCCTTAAAACATGCACCAGAAGATACACCAGCAGTGAATGTTTGGCGAATGTCACCTTCCTGCTTTATAAATACGCCCCTAAGGAGTTAAAGTGACAATAAACTTTGGATTTAAAAAAATGATATTTAGGTATGAATTCTTAACTTTTGCTGCAGTCTGACTTACTGTTAGAGGGTGGCTACACTCATTCTCCATGGTCCCACCAGGGCTGTTTTTAACACAGCCAAAAGGGGCAGATGTCCTAAGCCCAACCATTGTTGTGGGGCCAAAGGCTTTTGCCCCCAGAGCCTGCAAACAGTGTGAGTAAGGGTGCTTCAGGGGCACAGCTGGACAGCAGCAGTTTATTCAGCGTGGTGGGCGCTGGCAGCTACACTGCACTGCCTTTAGTGTTCTGCTCTCCAGGTCCTAGGCAAAGCTCCTCCTCCAATCTTGCGGAAGCACTGCAAACCAATGGGAATACAGGTTTTAGAGAGTGGTGGGTGGAACAACAGGTACTGCCCTCTCCCACTGTACTTAGTGTGCTGGGCTGCCTGGTTACTAGTAGATTATCTGTCAACCTCAGCCCGACAGACAACCCGGTGGTGAGTGAAGCACATGTCTACTGCCTAATGTGTTATATTACACCTGCTGCTGGCTAGGTAAGGGTGCTGGACACATTGACAGGATTGATGGCAGGAGAGCTGGGGTACTATGAGGGCTGTTTGTATTGAATCTGGGGTGAAACTGAGGCACTGTGAATAGTGGGGAGTATAGTGAGTATTATTGGAGCACTGTGAGTAACTTGGAGTACTGTGAGTTACTTGGAGTACTAGGACTAATTTGGAGTAACTTGAAGTATTGGGAGTAATTTGGAGTACTGAGAGTAATCTGGAGTTGCTTGGAGTACTGTAAGTGGCCTGGAGTAATTTTGAGTACTGTGAGTAGTCTGAAGTAACATTGAAATAACTTTGAATACTGTGAGTGGTGTGAAGTAACTTTGAGTAGTGTGAGTGGTTTGGAGTAGCTTGAAGCACTGTGAGTGGTCTGAAGTAACTTTGAGTACTGTGAATGGTCTGAAGTAACTTTGAATACCATGAGTGGTCTGAAGTAACTTTGAGTACCGTGAGTGGTTTGGGGTAACTTGAAGTACTGTTAGTGGTCTGGAGTAACTTGGAGTACTGTGAGAGATATGGAGTAACTTTGAGTAGTGGGAATGGTGTGGAATGACCTGGAGTAACTTGGAGCACTGTGAGTGGTCTGGAATGGTGTGGAGTGTAGCCTGAGAGTAGCCTGGAATGCTGCAAGTAGTTTGGAGTAACTGTTGTGAGTAAATGTGTAGTATCTTGGAATATTACAAGTGACATGGAGATTGTTTGAGTAATTTGAAGTACAGTAACTAGGGGTACTGTGAGTAATTTGGAGTAACTAGGAGTATGTGAGTATAATGAGTAACTTGGAGCATTGAGACTGACTGGGACACCTGATACTAAGCAGGAAGATGAGGAAACCATGTGACCAGTGAGCAAGAAAAGGCTGGCCATTAAAAATAATGGAGGCTGAACTACAGCCCCGCTGTAAGGAACCAGCCCGGGACGGATCCGCGCGCCTGTGTGCATTCGCGCACGCCCATGCGCACACCGGAAACGGCGCCAGACGGCCCTATTTGAACTTCCTGCACCCAGCAGCTTATGTTGTCCGTTCTACAGCATTCCCTATTCCTGTGACCCCCCAGCGCTTGTTCTAGTGACCCCGGCTACCTTTGTGGACTTTGTTTGCCTGCCCCGACCTCTGCTTGTTAACGACCGGCAGGATCTGCCTGATCCTTGTACCTCACCTGCCCGCACGTTGCCAACCCTGCCTGTATCTGACTACCCGCCTGCCTGCTCCATCTGTACCGCATTGCCTGCCTGTTGACGACCCGCCTTTACCACCACTATTCTGCTGCACGAGCTCCTGTGGACCTGCACCTACCACCTGTGACCAAGTCCAGCCCTCGTGCCCCCCTGTGCTCCTGAGCTCCCTGTCCTCACTATCAGGGGCTCACGAACCAGGGCCGTAAGAGAGGTTGCCTCCGCATATATCAGACTCAACCACCAGGTACGTGACACCCACCAAGCTTTGTAGCAGTAAGGAGGAGAAAAAACAGATTTTCCCAAGCAAAGTTTGCTCCTCAGGTTGGCTTCCCTGGCAGAGTGTGTGAGAGGACCATGCTGGGGACAACATTTGAGAGAGAAAGAGCCTGTGTAAGTGAAAGCTCACTGCCGTGTGTGGGACTACCAGAGAGTACAGAGCGTGACCTGAGTGCAGAGGGACGAAGCTGCTGCCAGGATGCCTACCAGAGGTGCCACGGGCAACACACAGTGAGTGGACACCTGATCGGAGGGATCACTGCTGCTGTGTCATTGGGTCTGGTGAGAGAGCCTTGTGGCTGCTACTGTTACCACCACTATAGACTGAGCCATTAGGAACTACCTACCAGCCACAATAGAGCTCTAATACTGACTGCAGGGCCTATTGACTACTTTAAAGCGCACCAACGATTATCATCCCCAACGCCAGCTTTGTTCATTTTTTGGGATGTTGAGGGGGGCCCAAGAAAATGTTTGCCAAGGCTCCAATCAATATTAAGGATGGCCCTGGATCCCACTGTATGTAGGAACGCGGCTACCCTCTTTTGCTTGCTCCTGAGATGGACTATGGGCTTTGGGATTAGTAGTGTGCATAGAGCAGTGTTCATAAATTAAAGGTCATGTTTGGCAGGCCACCAAATGCGACAGGAGCGATTACTTTTGACACGAGCGTGAAGCAATGCATCGCAACCATAGCAGATGAACACCGCTGTTTGCTGCCTTTGCAGCTTAAGGGGGTGTGGTTGTGGGGCCCTAAAAATGCAGTTCAAATGAGCAAGTCTACACAATCCCTAAGGATCGATTTCATGAAAAATAGATTACAGGGCCATTAAGCACTAGATGTGCATGGATTCATTTTGGAAAATAAGGATATAATTTAGTGTCACTTTAAATGTCTTGCTACATGCAACCATGTGTTACTGCAGAGCAAACTCCATGCCAAAAAAAAGTATTTGATTTTAATACCTATGTGCACACAGAATCTATGTTTAATTAAAAAAAAATACATTCAATAAAAACATACAGTACATCAAATATTCATTGGCAGGCTCAGCTACACATATGGCAATTTTAAATGAACGTCACTAAATTATGATTCCCTGGGCTGGCTTGTGTCTGCTGGTGTATTGAGGTTGTTCTTTTAATTAATTGCAATATTAAAAGATCATGTGGAAAAGGTCCAAGTTGTGCTTTGTTTGATGTCTGCCTTCAACCGTCCATTAGATGATAATGGAGCTGACAGTGATGTAGGATAGAGATATTGCCATTGCGAACGCCTCTGCTGACCGTTTGCCTCGGCTTTAAGTAGGCTCTCCCATCACCGCAGTACATCTCTACTTTCAAGCTATTTAAACAGCATTATTACCCAGATTTGCAGCGAGCGAGGCAGCTTTGTAGTTTATCAAACAAGAGAATAAGCAAAACAGATTGCCTGCCGGTTGCTCGCATCTTAAGCCTGCCGTGTGCAGCTGCCTGTCCTGCGTGGCCTTTGAAATTATACGGAAAAAGGGTTCATTACTCATTTTCAACAGATGCCAAGAAGTTTTGCAGTTTGCTAATGCAATATAATTGTTTTAATCGGAAACTTTCTGAAATGATTATTTTCCAGTTTTTACGGCTTGCTGCACTTTTTTTTTTTTTTTTTTTTTTACATTTAGCCGAATATTTTAAAATTTCAAAGTTTAGGAGCCGAGCGGGTGTTTTGTCAAAAGTTAAAGGGGTTGCAATAGGCTGGATGTACAATGTTTTACTTGGGATAGATGTAAACCCAATCACTAAAATCTTATGGCTGCATTTATATTTTTACGTAGTAGGAACAAGCTTTGGTCGAGCATTTTGCATGCGATTTTGCGTGTCACCTATGGCCAGCCCATTCTCTGGCATCGGGCTGCCCTATGCGCGTTTTTTGCCTGAAAAGAAGCTTTACCTGTTTTTTAATGGCACGGTTTGCTGCAACTATCGCTTGATCCTGTCACGCAGCAAGTGCAGCAGCATCACATGGTGTTTGGGGTGCCATTAAAGAATAATGGCACCCAAAAGCGTTCTGCTGCCATGTGGGATCACCATGATTCTGCCTGCGATTCCAAATCACATGATGTTAACGGAGCCTAAAGCCTATGCATGCCTCATAGTAAAAATAGCTCTGCTTAAAGGGAAGTACAGTCAAAGCTTGTTTGTCGGCTGATGTCACAGAGCTGATCCAGGCTCTGGAAAGATCCACCCACATGCCTGGACCGGCACCCGTCTCAGGCTCGCAGCGAACCGATGAGAGCCTGAGCCAGCCGCTCCTGACCCCTCCAGAAACCCAGTGCTCCAGTGAGCGAGGAGGGGGCAGAGCAGAGAGCCGGTGACTGACAGTCACCAGCTCTCTGCTCACAGAGCACTGAGAACCGAGTGATCGGCTGTGTTTGATCGCTCGGTTCTTAGTGTTAGAGCTGGCGGGGAACAAATGCAGAATCCAGCTAGGTAAGTATGATTAAAAAAAAACAAATCCCATACTTCTCTTTTACATATCTAAAACCAAAAGCAAATATTTAATATATAAATAATAATATTTAATATAGTAAATGCAAATAAAGGAAAAAAAAGAAAGCCAGTACCCTACCACATCTAAGACATGGTATGCTGCAATATATAACATTTTTGTTTTGGGGTTTAAATACACATTTTATGTAGTTCTGGGCACACATTGGGTTAGAAAACTGTTAAGCTCACCATATACATTACAACAATCTGACCATACAGTCTTTGTACAATGAAATACTGTATGTAATATGAGGTCCAAACTATTCAACTATTATGGGCAATCAGGCAAACCCATACACTGCATCATTGTTGGTAGATCTAAAGGAGATTGTACAGTCAGATTGAAATGTGTATAGTAAATCTTACAACAATCAAGAAGACATTGCAATTCTTTGTATACCTAAGCCCATTCACTAACATTTAATGTAAGACTTTTAATGGTCTTTCCGCAAGCATTTCCACAAGTTTAACTTAAAATCCTCAGCCTTCATCGATATGGTAAATGGTGATCCTGCTATGACGGCCCTTGTTAAGGCACTTCCTGTTATCGGATGACAGCACTCTGTCCTTGTCTTCCAACTGTCCTCCTATGTTGGCACTCTATCATGCAAGCCTCGGACGTAGACCACAAGTGACCACTTTAACACACATGACATTGTCCACTGTAGTCACCAACAGAGGTTGCAGGATATTAGCAACAGCAAGATATAATGAAGTAGAAAATAAGAGAAAACACAAGTATTTTATTAAAAACAAAAAGTTTTATTTTAAATAAAAAAATAGACAACTGTTTATGTGACACAATGCTTTAGCAAATTAAATGGCATTCAGTTAGGATACATGCCATACAGTTGTCCTTTAAACTTTTGATTCCATTGGCTAGGGGAATCTGATTGAAATTAAGCCCGGATAATAAAAATAAAACATTAATGGCTGAGCTGGGCTTTGGAGATCCCCCATGATATAGAACTGTGCAGCTTGTACATACAATTTCTTAGCTCCCCGATTCCAGGGGATAGGAAATTTTCTTAATAAAGAAATATTCAGAGAGTATTGATTAACGCCAAGTGTTAATGGTGTTAAAGAGTAAAAGCAAGAAATCTGTCATTATTTATAAACGAAGAAATGTTTACAAGATTAAATGAAACAACATGATTAATGTTTTGGTGGGTGCTCGTTTATCAAACCTATTTACAGAGTGAACCACACCAAGCATGTGTCACAAGTCTGGAAACATTTATCCAAACTATTTGCTCGTGGGTGGTTTTGTAATTAGTACAACAAAGTAAATTAGAACATTTGTAAAGAAGCAAATATTTATTACTGTCTAAAGAACGAAAATGAGAAATTGTGGTAATTGTGAACCGCAATTAGTTATGAGAGACTTATAAAGAAATAATTCTTTTAAAGGATAGGGGACCTTAGCCCCTCGATTCTTTAACATACATGTTCGACGTGTCAAGATATAGTACCCCCTAGAGGTTTCGGGTCGAGTCGGTAATTACAAAATAAAAATAATAGGCCCGAATTAAAGTTAGTCTAAGGGGATCGGTTACCTTAGTTTTCAAATTTCCTGTTGACATACCG
>BLSH010445410.1:735099-760080 GCA_018402905.1 Glandirana rugosa
AAAGCAGCGGTATGTGAAATCTCTAATTTCTGCTATCTGTCCTCAGAGCAACAGCACAGACAGCAGTAGTAAAGTACTCTATCTCAGGATGCAGGATCAGGTCTTAAAATGTCTCAAATCTGTCCCTCACGCAGTCAGCTACCTTTCCCTACACTAACCCAAGGAGCATGTGACTGCAGCACTGTGACTCCAGCTTATAAAGAGGCTGGGTCACATGATGCACTGGCCAATCACAGCCATGCCATTAGTAGGCATGGCTGTGATGGCTTCTAAGGGCAAACCAGTGAAACGCTTGTTGATTGGCTGCCCTGCAGCTTCTCAACACGTGGAGTAAAATAGCAGAACCCCGGACCGAACCCGAACGATTTTTGAAATGTCCGGGTCCGGGTCCGTGCCCCGGACACCCGAAAGTTCGGTATGGACCCGAACGTTACAGTCCGGGTTCGCTCAACACTACCTATGAATATGCCCTGCGATTTACCTATCAATGCCGCCTGCCACGAGTGCTGGGACAAGGCCATCCAGTGCCCAAGTCAAAGATACCGAGCCGCACCCCCTCCCACACACACACACCATAGGGAAGGGGAAGGTTTGGCAAGTGGGTGTTGGGGTGGGTAAGGTAGGGTGTATGAGGTGCAAAGTAGACGGGTAGACTGGAGGTAGGATAAGGAGGAGGAGAGGTTTGCATTCAGAGGTGCTGTGATCTGTAAAATAAAGTGGTTGGTAGAGAGGCACAGTGACCAATGAGAGGTGGGTGGGAGATGCTGTAACTGTGTAGAGAAGGTGAGTTGTTATGGGGGGTTATGGTGGCAGGGAGTCACTGTGACTAGAAGAGGGGATGGACTGTAATGAAAATGAGGTTGGAGGAAGGTGTTGTGATTATTGAAATAACATTGACCTTGTCAATGTTACCACTAGCTTTCCCCAGAGGTATATGTTACAATGTTATCACTAGCTTCCTCCAGAGGTATATTTTACAATGTTATCACTAGCTTCCTCCAGAGGTAGATTTTGCTCGGCAGACTTCTGACTCGAGGAGCTCCTCCTCCAGATCCAGACTGCTGATCCCACTTTTCAGAGAGAATGCTAGCAAATCCATTAACCTCTCCTGTAGTAATTAGTGCTTCTGGTCAGCTGGGACCAGTGTCAGAGCTTGCTGCTGTCCCACTTGCTGTGATATCACTACCTGCACTGTGGCTATGTGCAGGAAAGGTCCCAGTGGGTGCGGATAGCAGTTTCATTTCTGGAGAGCCAGTGACGCTATACTGCCGGCTTCCTAAAATGATGTCACAACTGCTGTCAGCCAGTGCCGCTGTTAGAAATCACGAGGCCCCCTACATCCAATCTGATGGGGCCCCCTCAACCCCGCCCACAACCCCGCCTCCACCATTGACCACGCCCCTGTCCCCACCCACTGCCTGGTATGCATTCAGAGACCCAGGCATACGCACCCACATTACATATTGTGACAGTGTGGCTGTGTCCCAATAGAAATGGGAAACTGTCACACAGATGCATGCAACACTTTGTGCATTTCCATGCTGGTAAAAGCCCAGCACAGGAGATGCATATCTGCAGTACCATGTGTGAATGGGCCCTAAATGAGGTCAAAGGATGGATTCCACTGTCCTTTATTATCATTATCATCCTGATAATCACACAACACAGGTGCTGTGATTCAATGCCCCTGTATTGCATGATTTTTTAAGATGAAAATGATGATGATCAAATTTTGCTGTATCAATCACGGGCAAAAGGGACATTACATAGGTGTGAAGGGGGTGTTTTTATACTGACTGTATCTTTATGGAGACCAGATGAGTGCAGACTTGCTGGTCCCCACTCTGTGTTTATGTCCCCTGTCGCTGGTCTCTTGTGACACGGTGACAGAGCCAAAGAGCACCTGCTGCTGTTCTGTGATCATAGTAATTATCATAGGCACACAGTGGGGAGCCTGGGCACTGTACCTTCCTTCCACAGCAGTCCATCACTGTGTGTGCCGCTACTTGCTTAAAGCTGTGCACTGCCACCCGCCACCGGATTAGGCATGCTGCGCCCTCTCAGCTGCCCGCCTGCCTCACATAACCACTCGGTCTCAAATCAGCTGTGGAGCTGAGCGGAGGCAGGTGGCCGGGACTTGAGCAGCCAGGAAAATGCAAGCGAGTGCAGAGTGTACATGCGTCCGGAATTGAAAAAAAAGTCCCTTCACTGCTCTGACCATCACATCATCAGAGGGGTCCAAGAAACACACTCCTAAAGCCACTAGGAGCGGTGGAGGGGGTGTAATTTAATAAGCCCTTTTTTTAAATTCTGCACACAATTGTCTGTGAAGATGCCCGGGTCCCTGTCCCTGAGCTGATGAGGCCAGGGCCGGTACAACAGGGCTGGTTGTACTGGCCTATCAGCGGCCATGCAACAATATGGCAGTGATTAATGTCACATCCAGTTTCCATTTCTCTGGGGTTTCAATAAAGGACACTACACCTGCAGAGACAGTGCCATGCCACCCATGCTGCCAAAATGCCATATTGCATCATGTGCTGCCTGCAGAGAGACGGCGCCAAGGTGCACATACAATGCATATGCAATATTGCATTTTGGCAGCATGGGTGACAGTGGCACTAGCTTGACACTGCCAGTTGTCAATCATGCTGCTGCCAGCCTGCCATTGCCAATGTCATCAAATGAATGAATCATGAGTCTGTCAGTCCCTAAGCAATGCATTATGCAAGCACAGCACATACCTTAGTTAGCTGGGCCCAACAAGAACTTCCTCTGCCTCTCTGTTCTGGAATCCTGCTGGCTGGGATGGGTATGATAAATGTCAGCTATCTGAGCAGACTGAACTCCTCTCCTCTGCGGCTCTGTCAGTTCCTCTGCCGCCGTTCACCGCTTCTTCTTCTATTCTCCACCGTCAGTCTGTCACTCAGTCAGCCAGGCCCTGTTACATAGCTGACTGAGTGCGGCGTGCCAAATCATAAATCACTCCGCCGGGCCTGGACTTGTTGTTGCCATACATGCGTGGAAGGAGACACCCCGAAAAAGAAGAGGTAGTCCTTCACGGATCACAGGCGCACTGAAATAAGATAAGACAGAGCCCAGTACAGCCCAGCACAGCGGGGGGGGGGTGCTTGGATGGACCGATGGGGGCCAGGCGGGGGATGACATAATTTTTTTCTTTTTCACAGAATCAGGGAGATTGCCCGGGCCCCCCTGACAAGCCAAAGATGCCGGGCCCGGTACGGCAAGGTCAGCACACCATTGTCAGAGAGCATGCTATCAGTAGACGCCATCAACAAAATGTATTTGGGCACATTGTTCTCCTCCTTCTACAATTTAGCAGCATAGTGCAGGGACCGATATTGCAGCAGGCAGTCTGCAGCAGTCATGAAGAGCCCCTCAGCTCATTGCCCCGTGGCTCCCCTCTGCTTTGGTTAGCTATGGTAGATATAGCTATGGTTGGGGGGGGGGGGTTGTTAAAGCCGGCCATACATGGATTGAAATTTAGCCAATTCAACAGGGATTGGGCGAATTCCAATTCATGTATAGGCTAGCTTGTCGTACACAAATTGATCTATCGTCTTGTGTGCAACCAGCCTGTCGGATTTTTCCAAAATGACCAGCACTGATCATTTTATTCTGATGGCAGGGGAGGCTCCCCGCCAGCAGAGAATAAAAGCACAGCAGGAATGATTGTGTGGATGGGGCAATCAGGTCTTTTTTTTTCATTCAACACGCTGGTTGAATAAAAAATAAATGAGTAATGTCTGGTGTGCCTTACACTCACTATAAAGATAATCAATTCATTGGGAAAGAGGAACTTTGTCTTTGACACAGCTGCAAGCATTTGGAGTCCGTTCACACTAGTGGGCATGCATTATGCTCCATTTGATGCGTGTCCTTTTTTTAAATCTAGTCAAAATTAATGAAAGACAATTCATTGCACTTTATGTGCTATCATGACGTGTGTTGTGCTGCAATAAAAATGTAGATATGCAGCATTTTTACACAACACACCACAGCTCATGCATGGTGTGAACAATACACATACAGAGTAATTGTTTTCTCTCTGTACTTATGGTGAGTCTGCATCCTTCTTCCTAAAGGTAAAAAATTATATGCACAAAGCTTGCTAATGTAGTAAGGGAGGAATGCACTTAAAATTTGTGGAATGTGTTCAGATGTCATGATTTTTATTTCCTTATATCTTTACAATGGTGATCATTCATTCTTGCTGCTGTCACCTTTTCAGCTAGAAGATGTTTGCACAAAGCACATCATTTAGGTATCCGTTTATAAAGCAGTGTAAAAAATCCACTGCACAGTTCTCCAGCATTCACAGAGGAGATCGTTCTCCTCTGTGTGCCTGTTTATTAAGCGGTGTAGATCACTTCACAGTTTGTGAAGTGAAGTGATCTACAAACGCTTTAAACTGTGGAGAACACCCTGATCTCGTGAGACATTACGAGATTACGGCACCAAAATTCACAGAAACCCAGAGATGTCCGTTTATTAAGCAGTGATAAATGATCACTGCTCAGTAACGGACATTCTTGGAGGAGCCCGCCCAAACAGTAAATAAAATAATTAGCCCCCCGACACTATATATGTATATCTAAGCACATACACACCTTATATATACGTATATATACACATACAGTATATATACACGTATATACACACACACACATACATCATATACATGTATGTACATATATACACATATACAGGGCAGGGGGACATGGCTAATGTGTTGGGGGGGTCTGAACGAGGCAGGAGGAAGTCTCTAATCTTCCTCCTTCCCCGGTATTACCTCTTCACCCCCCCAATTCTCCACCTCTGAGCTGGTGAATCGGGGAGGGTGAATTCTGACCCAGATCACCAGTAAAGTGAGGAGATCGCAGCTTTATAAACTGGCCGTTTCTGTGCCAGTGAATGACAGTTGGAGATGTGCAGAGATAATCGGTGAAGAACAGCTTCTCTCCCCATTATCTCTGCTTTATAAACCGAAAATGAACTATGATCAGCCGTGATCCCAAGGATCACGGCTGATCACAGTTTTATAAAAGGACACCTTAATTTGCAGTGTGGGAAAGTAACAACAATCAGCATTTATGGCTCACCATCATGTACTTTAGAATGCTCTTGCTTATAGATAGATCTGTTGATTGCATTAGAAGTTGCAGCTCCAATGTCAATCCTGCCCTGATAATCATAAATATCTATGTAAAGATTCTTGTATCTCAATAGTCAGAGTCATAGGCGTGCGCAGCCTATTGCATTAGGTTGTGCACCCCAAATCTCAACCACACATGTGTGTGTATATATACATATATATATATATATGCACACTATATTTCCAAAAGTATTGGGACACCTGCCTTTACACGCACATTTATTGGCATTCCATTCTTAGTCCGTAGGGTTCAATATTGAGTTGGCCCACCCTTTGCGGCTATAACAGCTTCAACTCTTCTGGGAAGGCTGTCCACAAGGTTTAGGAGTGTCTATGGGAATGTTTGACCGTTCTTCCAGAGGCGCATTTGTGAGGTCAGGCACTGATGTTGGACGAGAAGGCCTGGCTTGCAGTCGCCGCTCTAATTCATCCCAAAGGTGTTATATTGGGTTGAGATCAGGACTCTGTGCAGGCCAATCAAGTTCCTCCACCCCAAACTCGCTCATCCATGTCTTTATGGACCTTGCTTTGTGCACTGGTCCAAATCATTTGGTGGAAGGGGGATTATGGTGTGGGGTTGTTTTTCAGGGGTGAAGGGAACTCTTAAGGCGTCAGCATACCAAGAAATTTTGGACAATTTCATGCTCCCAGCTTTGTGGGAACAGTTTGGGGATGGCCCCTACCTGTTCCAACATGACTGTGCACCAGAGCACAAAGCAAGGTCCATAAGGACATGGACCTAGCAGGGGTGGAGGAAAATTAACTTCAAGTGCAATAATTCACATTATAATAGTAACTAAAACATATAGAATTAAGTGTAACAATCTAAAAATAAAAATTCCAAAATACGATAATAGTGTGAACCTCCCAACTCCCTCCCAAAGTTGTTGCACTTGAAGTTAATTTGTATTGCAATTTTCTGTAGGGGGGGTTTCCACCGTCCCTGCTAAGTTTTAAAAAAATTCTCCTTTTGTAGTGTATTACATGTGAAATCACATATGACTGGAATTGTTGCACTTGAAGTTAATCTGTATGGCAAATATCTATTGAAGGGGTTTCCGCCATCCCTGCTAAGTTTCATTCGTATGTCTTATTTTCAGTGTGATGTGTATTATATGTGATGTTACATATTACAGAGACCAGTACTGTGGTAATATTGAAGTCTATTGAGATTTCCATACTATAGAGAGTTCCACCATTATTGTTAAGTTATTGGTCAGTAAGTTAGCACTGCACTTTTTTTGTTGTGTGGGAACACATAACAGTGCTTAGCAGCAAGCCTTTTACTGACACTTTTTTATTTTACCTCCAGTAGTTTATTGTAAATAGTAGTGTGGTGATTACCTATTATACTAAAGAGTGGCATGTGGAATTAATAAACATCAACAGATTTCAGTTGTGCCCCACCAGGCCGCCCCCCCCCCCCATGGACAATGTGCCTGGCTGCTGAGTTCATCTCCCCATCACTGCACTCAGTGCACTGATGGGCACTGATTGGCAGCACTCCTAGGCAGCATTGATGGGCACTGATAGGCAGCACTGATGGGCACTGAATGGCAGCACTGATGGGCACTAATTTTATTGATAGACAGCAGTAGTGGGCACTGATTGGCACTGAAGATGGCACTGATAGGCAACACTGATATACACTCATAGGCAGCACTGATTGGCACTGATAGGTGGCACTGATTGGCAGCACTGATAGGTGACATTGGTTGGCACTGATAGGCGGCACTAATTGGCACTGATTGACAGCACTCATGGGCACTAATAGGCAGCACTGATTGGCACTGATAGGCAGCAATGATGGGCATTGATAGACAACACTGATGGCCACTGATTGGCACTGATATGCAGCACTGATGGGTACTGACAGGTGGTGCTGATTGACAGCACTGATTGACACTCATATGCAACACTGATGGGCACTGATAGGCAGCACTGATGGGAAATGATAGGTGGCACTGATTGGCAGCACTGATGGGCAATCATAGGGGGTATTGGTTGGCACTGATAGCAGGTGGCAGTGATTGGCAGCACTGATTGGCACTCATAGGTGGCATTGGTTGGCACTGATAGGCATCACTGATTGGCACTGATAGATGGCACTGATTGGCACTCATAGACAGAACTGATGGGCACTGACAGGTGGCACTGATTGGTGCTGATTGACACTGACAGGTGGCACTGAAAGGCATTGACAGGTGGCACTGATTGGCACTGAAAGGCACTGACAGGTGCCACTGATGGGCACTGACAGGCGGCACTGATTGGCACTAACAGTTGGCACTGATTGACACTGAAAGGCACTGACAGGTGGCACTGATTGGCACTGACAGGTGGCACTGATTGGCACTGAAAGGCACTGACAGGTGGCACTAATTGGCACTGATAGATAGCACTAATGAGCACTGACAGAGGTGAAGGGGAGTTTCACATTGAGTAAATTGTGAGGCTTGCCAGAGCCGCTGAGTCTGTGAAACTGTCATGTAATGTAACAGCTTGCAGGGAGAGAGATCATCTGTCAAAGTCAGCCTTGATTTCGGGGATGGATGGGGCCGAGCAGCTATCAAACACCAGCCAATGATTGGGCTGCTGAAGAAATGGGGCGGAGCTATATACACGTAGCGGCCCGCCCAGACCCCATCCCATTGGCTGGTGTTTGACAGCTTGTTTGGTCCCGCCCACCCCTGACATCACCACTGACTTTTGACAGGTGATCTCTCTCCCTACAAGCTCTTACATTACGTGACAGTTTCACAGACTCTGCGGCTCTGGAAAGCCTCACAATCTACTCAGTGTTTCAAAGGCAGCATACCGGCTCTCTTCAGATGCAGCATTTCACAGCAGTCCAAGGGAGGGCTGGCATGCGGCTACACTAACACTAACACGGTTGGGGTGATTAGGGTGTGCCCAGGCACACCCGGCACACCCCGTGCGCACACCTATTGTCAGAGTTCACATTGTATTTGCTGTACAGTGGAGCACACCCTGCTGGCTAACATTTCAGGCTCTGCAGTGTCCACCGGAGGTACTTTGATGCCTGACCCATGGATCTCCTGCTGAAATATAGGAAAATGATGTGAAAAAAAATATGAAAATATCTGACCAGCAAATGTGCTTTGTAAATGCAACTAATCTTTGGATGTTGACTAGTGATGAGCTGGGGTTCAGGTTTGGGCTTGGTCTGAAATACATTTTGGTCAAACCTTTACGTTAACTGCCATTGGTGGGCCAATGAGCTGCAGCCAGGATCTTCCCCATCTCGCAGCTGAAGTGCTCAAATCGGAGGGGATAATCATCACATCATTGACCTAAAGGGCATATGGCTATATTAGGCCAATGTTATCATGGTCAATGTCATCATTGACTTAATATGGGCACATGGTTATATTAGGTCAGTGTCATCATGGTCAATGGGTATTATTGACCTAATGTGGGCACATGGCTATTCTAGGTCAATGTCATCATGGTCAATGGACATCAATGACCTAATATAGGTACAAGGCTATATTAGATCAATGTCATCACAGTCAATGGACACCAGTGACCTAATATGGGCACCTGGCCATATTAGACCAATGTTATCATGGTCAATGTCATCATTGACTTAATATGGACACATGGCTATCCTAGGTCAATGTCATCATGGCCAATGGACATCAACAACCTAATATGGGCACAAGGCTATATTAGATCAATGTTATCACAGTCAATGGACATCAAAGACCTAATATGGGCATGTGGCCATATTAGGTCAGTGTCATTATGGTCAGTGAACATCATTGACCTAATATGGCTATTTCAGGTCAGTGATATCATGAGCTTCCCCTACTCATGACAATCTCTCGCCCACAGCCGATTGGCCCAGCATTTTACAATTTTCTTATTCAATTTCCTTTAGATTTACCTTCAAATATGTAGCGCCATATGATATATAGTTGAGAGATAGATAGAAGATATTTAGTTAATAGATGGACAGATAGATGATAGAGAGATACTATATATAGTGTAGATAGATAGATAGATAGATAGATAGATAGATAGATAGATAGATAGATAGATAAATCAATAGATGGATGGTAGATTTATAGTTAATAGATAGACAGATAGATGATTGATGGACAGACAGACATGTACAGATGTGTAGATTGATGGTAGATTTTTAGTAGAAACAGTAAAAACATCGATAGATAGATAGATAGATAGATAGATAGATAGATAGATAGATAGATAGATAGATAGATAGATAGATAGATAGATAGATATAGAGAAAGATAGATAGATAGATAGATAGATAGATAGATAGATAGATAGATAGATAGATAGATAGATAGATAGATAGATAGATAGATAGATAGATAGATAGAGAGAGAGAGAAAGATAGATAGATAGATAGATAGATAGAGAGAGAGAGAAAGATAAATAGATAGATAGATAGATAGATAGATAGATAGATAGATAGATAGATAGATAGATAGATAGATAGATACTGTAGCTGTATAATAGATGTGTAATAAATGGATAACAGATGGATAGGCAGACGGAATTCCCATATAGAATCTGGTAGTAATAAATGTATTTTTCTGCTGACCAGACTGGGGTCAGGGCGGATGATTGAGATGGTAATGTGAGATTCTAGAACACATCGTACACAATAGAAATGTATGTGCGGAATGCCGGGGAAGGATCTCTGTCCGGAATGATGGTTTTCATTTGTGATGAGAATAGTTCCTCTAACTAACTCTTCAGGAAGAGCTAATCCCCTCCAGTGTGCCTTATTAAATGCTGTGTGATTTGGCTCACTGCATAGAAAATGTTAATATGTGACATCAGGCCAGTAAATGATGTGAGCGGAGATTTGATTTGGCAGGATCAGCGGTGGCTCTGTGTTCATCCCTCTCCGGAGGGACGGGGAGCTCTCTACCTGCAGTGACGCTGCCTAATGACAGTATTATGTATGTGTCATCATTTACTGGAAGCTTCTTTCCGATACCTGCAGACACGGCTCCTGTCATCGCCGCTCACACCGCCATTATAGGGGCCCGCTTGACAGATCCTGAGGTTGTCAGGTTGTTGGATTTTTAACCAGTTTTTGATGACTAAAGAGAACCGGTCATAACTGGGCTTGTGCCAGAATCTGAATAACCACTCTAATTTTTATCATTTTATAGCGGTCTCCCGGCCTCCAGAGGCCTGCTGGTGACCCCCAGAGTCAGGGAAAGCTGAGTGTGGGGGTGCAAGTTACTAGGCATGGTGGGTGTTGTGCAAGAGGGAGTCACTTTTAAAAATGAACAAAGAGTTTTATTTTTCTTAACAGGAACAGAGGAGAGAAGGATAGGGCACAAGACACTCTTAGGCAAATGCAATGGCAAATTGGCAAACTCCTTGGACAAAAATAGAAGTAGGCAGACAGCAATACAGAAAAAGGGCCTTTAAGCTGAATGCAGCAATCTGTCTCTTGTAGCAACTGCTGTCTCCTATTGCAACAACTTCACTCACAGTATCCCACTGTAGATCCTCAAGCTTAGCTCCCAGCTACCTGTTGGACTTCTCAAGCTTCACTCAAAGCTACCCACTGGGTTCCTCTGGCTCACAGCTACCCGCTGTACTTGCCTTCAAGCTTTACTTACAGCACTTCACAGTCCCCGGCTGATGAGGAGTCTCCTTTGGTACTCCTTCAAATCTCCATCGCTTTGACACCTGCGTTCGGCAACAAGAGTGGTTGACCCTCTGGCAACTTCTTCTCCTATGCCTCCTGGCAGTGATCTGGCTTCCCTCGGGCTGATCCCCTTTACATGTGGCTAGGCCTCAGGCTTCAGGCCTATGCTGCTCCACACACACACACCCAGGCCGCAGCCCAGGTGGAAAGAACCCTGATCACCTGAATCTCTCCCGATAAATAGACTATCCAAGAAGCCTGCTGATTGGCTGAGAAAGCATATTCACTCATAACATGAATCAATTGTAATCTATCATACTAGTGCCAAAGGTAACAGTGCCACCTATTGACAAAGAGAGAATGACAGTTCCATTCACGTTAAGGAGAAACCTGTTTTATCAAACTACAAATTAGCCAGGCTAGTTACCACCAAGCATAATTAAATTTACTAGCAGCCCTGATTAGGACAAGGGTGCTACAATTTTATAGGCTGACTTTTGGAAACGTTATACCTGGCCCTCACTTATATTTTCTTAGCCCGTCTCCTCAGCTTGATAAAAACTAACCATACACTATATAGTTCAATATAGTTGTACAATCTCCTTCAATTTTATTATAAGATTAAGGTGTGATTTGCTCAAAATTATTACATTGGCAAACAATCGAATAGGCATGACTTCCCTTCTGATTGATTTAGACTCAATCTAGTCAATCAGCCAGTTTTAATTTTGGCAGCAAATTTCGATTTAGTTTTAGTCTTAGGACTAAATGGCATTTTAGTTTTAGTCCCATTTTAGTCTTCTACAATTGTTGTAGTTCTAGTTGTATTTAGTCGACTAAATCTCCAAGACAATTTAGTCGACTAAAATAATTTTAGTGGACTAAAACTCATTTTAGTGGTCTAAAATCGAATGGATATAATTAAATTGTAATGCATTATTTAAGCATTTCTCTACAATTTCCAAACTCATTATATACTGCTGGAGTGAAAAATTGAATATGTTATTATTTATGGTATTGGTATATGAACATGCACTACAGACCAGTGTTCATTTTGAAGTCAAATTTCAATTTAGTTTTAATTTTAGTCTTTTGCGGGGCTTTTTTTCTCAGAGAAAAGGTGCCGGAACTGACCCCCAACCCCTCCTAGGTCACACACCTACCCACCCCTGGAACCACCCCCAGAACTGCCCTCTAGAACCACCCCCAGAACTGCCCCCTAGAACCACCCCTTCAGAGAACAGGAACCAAGTATAATTTGGGGGCTATACAAATAATTTGTATGGAATTTAATAAAAAGCAATTATTATTATTATTTCAGGTACTTATATAGCGCTGTCAATTTATGCAGCGCTTTACATATATATTGTACATTCACATCAGTCCCTACCCTCAAGGAGCTTTCAATCTAAGGTCCCTAACTCACATTCATACATATACTAGGGCCAATTTAGACATGATCTAATTTACCTACCAGCATGTCTTTGGAGCAATGCAGTAAAATGTGCAAAACATTTGAAATAGACAGAGACAGCCACAGCCCAGCACAGCAAATAGACCACCCAACCCAGTCCACAGCAAAGAGACCACTCAGCCCAGTCCACAGCAAAGAGACCACCCAGCCCAGTCCACAGCAAAGAGACCACCCAACCCAGTCCACAGCAAAGAGACCACCCAACCCAGTCCACAGCAAAGAGACCACCCAACCCAGTCCACAGCAAAAAGACCACCCAGCCCAGTCCACAGCAAAGAGACCGCCCAGTCCACAGCAAAGAGACTGCTCAGCCCAGTCCACAGCAAAGAGACCACCCAGCCTAGTCCACAGCAAAGAGACCACCCAGCCCAGTCCACAGCAAAAAGACCACCCAGCCCAGTCCACAGCAAAGAGACTGCCCAGTCCACAGCAAAGAGACCGAACCAGCCCAGTCAGCAGCAAAGAGACCTCCCAGCCTAGTCCACAGCAAAGAGACCACCCAGTCCACAGAAAAGAGACTGCTCAGCCCAGTCCACAGCAAAGAGACCACCCAGCCCAATCCACAGCAAAGAGACCACCCAGCCCAGCCCACAGCAAAGAGACCACCCAGCCCAGTCCACAGCAAAAAGACCACCCAGCCCAGTCCACAGCAAAGAGATTGCCCAGTCCACAGCAAAGAGACTGAACCAGCCCAGTCAGCAGCAAAGAGACCACCCAGCCTAGGCCACAGCAAACAGGTCACCAAGCTCAGTCAACAGCAAAGAGACTGCCCAGCCCAGTCCACAGCAAAGAGACCACCCAGCCCAGTCCACAGCAAAGAGACCGCCCAGCCCAGTCCACAGCAAAGAGACCACCCAGCCCAGTCTACAACAAAGAGACCACCCAGCCCAGTCCACAGCAAAGAGACCACCCAGCCCAGTCCACAGCAAAGAGACCACCCAGCCCAGTCCACAGCAAAGAGACTGCAAAGCCCAGTCCACAGCAAAGAGACCGCAAAGCCCAGTCCACAGCAAAGAGACCACCCAGCCCCATTCAGCAGCGTCTTGCTAACACCAGAAAACTTGACCCCAGCACAGCCCAGTTAATAGGAGGCTTGTAAGGAGGAGGACAGCCTGGCTACCTACCCAGTCCCACATTACCCACGGTGGCACACGGCGCCAAATGAGCTTCTGGTCAGATCCTACACCACAATAGCAATGTATGTATTCCAGAAAGTTTAACAATCAGCAGATAAAGATACTACAAACATCTGGTGTTGGCGCTTCAATCATCCCGGAACCATGATTGGTATGGTGTCAGAATAATTAAAGCGCATTATTTCTATTATTACATTGTAATGTAAAATGAAGTCATTCAACTCACCAAAATGCAGAATCAGTGGGAGTGTGGCACTTGCCATGTCGCCTGCCACCAAATGCCATCAGGTGTCCCCAGCAGAGTCCCTCCTTACACCAGGCATTCCCAGCAGAGTCCCTCCTTACATAAGGTGCCCCCCAGCAGAGTCCCTCCTTACATCAGGTGCCCCCAACAGAGTCCCTCCTTACATCGGGTGCCCCCAGCAGAGTCCCTCCTTACATCAGGTGCCCCCAACAGAGTCCCTCCTTACATCAGGTGCCCCCAGCAGAGTCCCTCCTTACATCAGGTGCCCCCTATTACCATCAGAGCCCCCCTTTACATTCAGAGTCCTCCTTTACCATCAGAGCCCCCATCACCATCAGAGCCCTCCTTTACATTCAGAGCCCTCCTTTACATTCAGAGGCCTCATTACCATCAGAGCCCTCCTTTACATGCAGAGTCCTCCTTAACATAAGAGCCCCCTTTACATTCAGAGCCCTCTCAGTGCTGGAACTGTGCATAGTGAGTAAGGAAGTTATACTTACAAGCTGAGAGATGAGGAGAGCACTCCAGTGGAGAGCAGAATAGTCTGTGCTTGGACACCAGCCACCATACTACTGTCATGTGCCAAGCATGGAAGGAGGTTGAAAATAATACGGGTATGTTACACTAACTCTGACTGGACTGACCTCCCTCTGACGTCACCGTTGGAGCCTGCATATTAAAGGATGGCTGCATCCCCATCCCTGCCCGGTCACATAGCATATGCAGTAAGGAGAAGACAGGCTCCTCCTACCTAGGGGACGTTCTATCAGACCTACACCACAGGATAATGGCTAAGGGGAGGGGGAGGAGATTCATCCCGATCTCTGTCTGCAGAGTTGGGGCCACCGGCTGTGTTTGTGATTGGGTCTAATATTCAGGACTTTGGCTGGGGGAAATGCCGGAACATTTGACCAAAATCCATGAATGTCCTGGCAAATCCGTGAGTGTTGGCAACTAGTGAGAGGCAAGGCAGAGTAGAGATCACTCTGCTTTCTGCTCTCACCAGCTGTAGCCATTCGATCACTCAGGGCTGAGGGCTGTGTTTATTATAGGCAGCGTGCAGCAGGCTACATAAGAGGAGGAGGAGTACATACAGGATACGGGGGGAGTGCTCTGGTGGAGGTGCTTCATGTTTGATCCCTCCGTGGCTGCAGGCAGCAGGCTATACAGATAAGGAGGAGGGAGTGCTTTGTCAGAGGTGATGGAACGGCGATCTGGCATGTTCCGCCAGAAAAAAAGCCCTGGTCTTTTGACCAAAATGCCATTTTAGTTTTAGTAATATTTTAGTCATCTCAATTGTTTTAGTTTTAGTCCTATTTTAATTGACTAAAATGGTATTAAGTTAGTCAAAATAAAATGTTTTAGTCGGTTTTAGTCAATGAAATTAACACTGCAATCAGCCAGGGTGAAAAATGATCAATTGTTTTGCATTGATCAGCAACACTGAGATACTTTGTTTATGAATATGACTGTATTTCGATCAAGCAGATTTTGAGATTACATCATGGAAACAGAAATGTGAACAATAACTTATGGTGGCCACACATGCTTTGATTTTTTTATCCAATTGATGTGCAATTCGATCATAACGAATGAATCTACAAGCAATCAAATAGCCACAAGTTCTCTAATGATTGATTCAGACTGAATTTCGATTGGATTCAATGTGCATCAATCAGCAGCACCAAGGTATTTTGTCTATGATATGATCATATTTCAATTGATCAGATTGTGAGATTTCATGCGATTGTATCTTAACTATCTATTAGAGTTGGGCCGAACACCCCCGGTTCGAACACCCCCGGTTCGGTTTGCACCAGAGTTCTCAAACATTGCAAAAGTCCAGACCGAAACTCTGAACCCCATTGAAGTCTATGGTACCCAAACTTCAAAAGTGCCCATTTTGAAGGCTTCTATGCAAGTAATTGGCCATAAAAAGGGTGTGGGGTCCGGGTACTGCCTTTGGGGACATGTATCAATGCAAACATTTTATTTTTAAAAAGATTGTTTTTAAAGGAGCAGTGATTTTAATAATGCATAAAGTGAAACAATAAAAATTAAAAAATCCGTTAAATATAGTGCCTGAGGGGATCCCCTTAGTCTGCATGTAAAGTGGCACATCTGTATAGAACCTACTGCAGCAAAAATTACATTTATAAAGAAAAGAAAATGGCATTTAAATTGTTGGCAATGCAATATCATTGCCCTCAATGACTTGGCCATTGCATAGCATTCCACTTCTTTCCCTTAAAAAACTCTTTGGTTGCTTTCGCAGTATGCTTTGGGTCATTGTCCATTTGCACTATGAAGCGCCGTCCAATGACTTCTGAAGCATTTGGCTGAATATGAGCAGATAATATTGTTTTTTTCAGCATAATGATGGCTTGCTTCACTTGTTCTTTGGATCTCATATTGAGAGTTGACAGCAACAGATTCCAAATGCAAATAGCACACTTGAAATTAACTCTGGACATTTTATCTGCTCCTTGTAAATGGCATAATGAGGGAATGACACACACCTGGCCATGGAACAGCTGAGCAGCCAATTGTCCCAATACTTTTGGTCCCTTAAAAAGTGGGAGGCACATATACAAACTGTTGTAATTCCTACACCGTTCACCTGATTTGGATGTAAATACCCTCAAATTAAAGCTGAAAGTCTGCACTTAAAGCACATCTTGTTTGTTTCATTTCAAATCCATTGTGGTGGTGTATAGAGCCAAAAAGATTAGAATTGTGTCAATGTCCCAATATTTATGGACCTGACTGTATTAATTACACAGGTTCTGTGGCTAATTACGGTGGTAATTAAACTCTTGTAGTGCCTTATCTGCATTAAATTAGCCACAGAACCTGTGTAATTAATATGCATTTGGTTTTAAAGGGATGGGGCGACAACCCTAGCTTCAGCCTGCGACTGGACAGTGAAAGTACAAGCAGCACACTTGAAGTCCTCTCTCTGTCACTCTGCTCTCTCTTCTCCTGTTGCACTGCAACGCCCCTAATGGGCTCCTTCTGCTGCCTCTCTGTCCTCCTTTCTAAACTCTGCTGTACAGATAGGACAAGGACTGCTTAAGGCTGATATCAGGTCAGATTGAAGTATTTACACTGCGCGCATTAAAAATTAATTTCATGATGTATTACTAATTACAGAGCTGCATTCATTTGTGGCTTTTATATATGGAGTTCAGCTTTGAATTGGCCGAGGGCCACAACCTGGCAAGGCTTTAACCATTCATTACTATAAAAAAAAGTTTTGGCTGCAGATGTGTTCTAAAAATATATGTTACAGTTTATATGACTTTTTAGCTTTTTGCTTTACTTACAGTGAGATAATGAATATTATTTTTTGTTATCTTTAAACCAGAAATTCACTCTCTCAATCAACAATGACTATTTTTAATCCTCATTCTTCCAGCATTAATAGATAGGAAGGTATATTATATTTACTTGTTGTGACTTTTTTTTTTACATTTCTTCAGTTACTTCCTGGTTTCTGGCCTAGGCAAATGATGTCATACATCCCAGGAGTCTTCGGGAGGGGAGGAGGGGTTTTTCAGCTAAGTACATCCTCCTGTCTGCAAGCCTGATCTAAGGGCAGATGGATTCCAGGAAGTAAATTCTGCATAGGGTTTTTGGTTTGTGGTGCTCAGATATAGAGTAGTTCTGCATTAAGGCTTGGGTAAAATCTATGCATGCACGGGTGCCCTACCCACGAGAAATGCACGGAAAGAAGTCTCTAACCCTTTTGTAAAATTGTGCTGCATTGAACAACATGATGCTGCGCCACCATGCCATTTGGCATGTGTGAAAATTTGTGCAGTTGTTGATGCGTGGGGGTGTCATTAAGAATATATGGCACCCCCATGTATCTGCTAGAGAGCAACGTGTTTTTGTGCATGTCGGGAAAACATGCAATTTTGTGCACATTCCTGACATGCATAAACACCTATATGATTTGTCTCACTTTTTCAAGCGTTTTTGCGTTAAAAAATGTGCCTGAAAAGCTCAAGAAAAATGCTTCCCTTTAAAATCAATGAAGGTGTTCACACTGGGGTGGTGTGCTTCCGTTGCGGTGAAAAAAATCCCGCTTGCAGCATTTTTGGAGCATGTTTGGAGAGTTAAAAAAAACACACAAAAAACGCAGCTTCCCATTGAAAGCAATGGAAAACAAGGTTAAAATGTGGCAAACACGTAGTAAAACTGTGGCAAAAACACACCCGCAATGCGTTTTTGGTGCAGTTTTTGAGTCACATGTTCTTTAAAAACCACACCACGAATGCAGTAAAATCACGGTTGAATTGCGGCAAAATCACTGCAAAAAAGTGTGAAAGCAGCCTTTCTGTGCATTTGGGGCCGTGTACCGCACAGACATCAAATTTGGAGCAGTTGCTCTGACCGTGCAGCTGCTGCATCCCAATTGACATGAATGGGACTGCCTGCACGGGGATGCATGGAAAACTTTTCCATCCCTGTATGGGTAATCACAGCCCTCACCAGTAACATCTCTATGGGGGTGCGGGGGGTGCGAACCTCACCAGGGTGACACCTTCAATCCCGAAACTAGCCTGCCCAGCGCCCTGCTAGAATGGAGAAAGTGTCAGTCTGCCCATTATCTACTGCTCTCATTCCACAGTGGCAGGACAGAACACTGTGACAGGCTAGGGGGGGAGAGCCGTGCCGATGTTGCGGTGCGGTAAAACATGGTGACACCAACTCTAGTGACGCCACTTGCCCTCACACAGGTGTATGCTGTAGTACGCCCCTGTGAATGAGGCCTAACTCCATACCTCCCAACTTGCTGAAATGGGAATGAGGGACACCTTTTAGCAAAAGTGTGTAGGCATAGGACACACCCCCTGCCATGCCCACCTTAAAGGAGAACTGTACCAAAAAATGATTGGTGAAATCCACAAGTGCTTTTTTACCACTATTATTCCTTGATAATGGCTTATGGAATTTACAAATGCAGCCATTTAGAAATTTGATGAAAATTTTAGCACTGAGAAACACTTTTTGATAGATAAGTAGTGCATTTTATATACAACCAGTGGCGGCCCGTCCATAAGAGGCGCATGGGCGCTGCCCCCTAATCAATGCACCCGGCCCCTAATCTACATGCAGGGCACCAGACGCATGGATTTCAATGTTTTTTTTTTTTTGGCTTCAGAAAAAGGGTGGGCTCGGGGCACAGAGCACTGCGCCCTGAGCCCACCCAGTTGTGTGACAATAGCGAATTAACATTCGCTATTATCTTCCTGATTCTTCTCCCGATTGGCCAAGAGGAGAGGCAATCGTATTGGCTGCTGAGGGAAGGAGGAGGGAAGCAGCCGAGGAGGAATCCATGGTGAAGCCCAAGACACAGGGTGAAGCCACCGAGGAGGAGGAGACACAGGAAGGAGCTGAAGATGCCAGCGATCTAAAAGGGGTAAGGGGGGGGGGGGGGGGGGTGTTGGCAAGATGTCTTGTTTGCCGTCCTCCCAAAAATATACAGCACCAGATGCCACTGTATACAGCTAAATAGATAAGACCAAATGAGGGTCAAATGAGGAAGAAGGAGGGATAAAAGGACTTTGTTCCAAATGAGGGACAGTCCTGTTAGCAGGGTATTGAATTATTCTCTGGAAGCTTCTTGTATACAGCAATATGCTTTACTTTCATGGAGGAATATCAGAACATGTCTTTTCGTTATGAGAAACAGGAAACAGGAACTAAATACAAACAAGTGCACTGAACTTAGATAGACAGTATATCCTGTCATATCATAGAATACACATTATAACATTATAATACTACAGTGCCACCTGCTGCATAGATAAGTATAATGCATACAGTATATAGTTCACAGTACTTTACATTACATGCTGTTGCTTTTTCCAATAAGTCCTTCAAAATCAGGAACAGTTGGGAGCTATGTAACTCTGCCCCTTTGCCTCCACTAGGCCGTGTGGCTGCAGGGGTGGCAACTGACGGCCCTCCAGCTGTTGTGGAACTACATATCCCATGAGGCATTGTAAAACTGACAGTTACAAGCATGGCTTCCAGATGCAGAGGCATGATGGGATTTGTAGTTCTGTCACAGCTGGAGAACCTCAGTTACCCACTTCTGTCCTATAGGCACTGGCTTACTGTGGTTATTGGTAAATCCAGCCCTGGTTGCATGGGTTGCTCACATTGGCCATATAACGTGTAAATACCGAGCTATGAACTAGACTTTCATATTTCTACTGAGCCCTTGTCACTTGATATAGTGGAGTCTGAAGATTTAATTTAGTAATCTAATCCACAAGATACAAAAGGGTGAATTTATAATCACAGTTTGTAAATGTAATCTTGGATTTGAGTCCTGAACAAATGACAGCCATTGATACCCACAGTGACTGATAACCGATGTGCCGGAGACTAGAGCGGGTTACTGTTGTGATGGCAGTTGGAGAATTGATCTCTCTCTATTATTCATCTGACTCGTTGCGACATGAATACTCTCCTCCTGTGACGTGCTGTGTAATTAGAGAGACATAGAAATCCCTCCTACCTTCCTCCGCCTGGGTCAATAAATATACCCATGGAACCTCCAACGAGAACGGCTGAAATTCACTTTACAAGTCAATCGACTTTTGTTTTGCTGCGTATTCTCGGTGGAATCTTGGGTTTTCATTAACATATGTCAGAAAAGACAAATTATGGAAGACTGATCTGATGAAACAACAAGCAAATACATTCCGTTGTCTCCATACGGACGAGTCACCGTATACAGATCAGTAAAGTACAGTTTTGTCTCTTTAAAGAGACCCTGTCACCAGACCATAGGTGTGCGCACAGGGTGTGCCAGGTGTGCCCAGGCACACCCTAATCACCCTGGGCAGCATAGATTCCTCCTACTACCCTAGCCCCCCCCCTTCCCTCTGTACATCTGCCAGCTTCCCTCCTCTCCCGCTGGCTGTTGATGCGGGGATGTTTTAGAATGAATGGGAGAAGGGGCCATTAAATATGTAATTTACTGGCCCCTACCCTTTCTGAATGAACACAGTAAGTGATCAGTAGTGCGTGTTTGAGCTTTGGGGTGCACACCCTAATGCAATAGGCACACCTATGCACCAGACCATTCATTACCAAAATCTGCCCATAAGATTTAGCAGGGGTTGACACATTTGCTTTGAATCTAGAAGCCAGCTAAAAAAGTTAGGAGCCAGTTCTCTATTTACTAACAAAGCTTACAGGTAGAACATGTAACATGTTTGTTCCCCTTTCATAACCAGAGCTGTTTTTTGCACACATTAAAAAAATATTTTAGACCTGAAGATTACATAAAACCACCAAACATTCTATATTTTCTGAAAGTAGACACCCTAGAGAATAAAATAGTGGTTGTTCCAATTTTATTTTTTTATGTCACACAATATTACCGCAAAGGTCTAGGAAAAACTACATTTCATTAAAACACTAGGGGGTTGAGTTACTAAAGGGAAAAAGACAGTGCACTTTGCAAAGTACAGCTGCCCTCTGCAAGTCCAGTTGCTCCAGAGTAGTAAATGAGGTAAGGCTTCACTTTGCAAAGAATACCCAATCATGTGCAAGGAAAATAAAAAAAAACAGCATTTTTGCTTACACATGATTGGATGGTGGAAGTCAGCAGAGTTTTTGCACATTTACTAAGCTCTGGAGCAACTGCACTTGCAGAGGGCAACTGCAATTTGAAAAGTGCACAGTCTTTTTCCCTTTAGTAAATAACCCCATTAACCATTTGCAGACCAGCCACTGTATATATATATATGGCGGCAGGTCGGCTCTAATGTGCGAACCGCCATACCCGTACGGCGGTCCATGCATGTGAAACTGTGAACACGCTGGTGGGAGCTGGCGACCCGCGATCGCAGTACAGAGAGGCAGAACAAGGCGGATCCCCGTTCTGACGTGGGGTATCTCAGAGATCTGCTGTTCCCAGTGATCGGGAACAGCAATCTCTGTGGTGTTCCAGCCAGCCCACCCCCCCACAGTTAGAGCACACCCAGGGAACACAGTTAACCCCTTGAGCGCCCCCTAGTGTTAACCCATTCCCTGCCAGTGTCATTTAAACCCCTTTCACACTGAGGAGCTTTACAGGCATTTTTGCGCTAAAAATAGCGCCTGTAAAGCGCCTCTAAACTGCCTCCAATTCACCCCAGTGTGAACACCCAAGTGCTTTCACACTGGGTTGGTGCGCTTGCAGGACAGGAAAAAAAGTCCTGCAAGCAGCATATTTGGGGCGGTGGGGGTGCGGCATATACACCACTCTTCCACCGCCCCTTCTTTTTAAAATGAATGGGCAGTGGTTCCGAAGCAGCTAACAACCACTCCGGAAGCGCTGCACACTGGCGCTTTTAACCCCTTTTTAACCCCTTCTTAGGGGTGCCGCTCGAATAGTGGCGCCAAAGTGCCGCTATAACAGCAGTAAAGCCACGCTAAACCTAGTGGCATTTTACCGCTAACGCTCTGCCCGCCCCAGTGTGAAGGGGCTCTTATACATTGATCAATGCATTTTTATAGCACTGATCAATGTAATAATGTCACTGGTCCCCAAAAAGTGTCACATAGGGTCAGATTTATCCTCCGCAATGTTGCACTCCTGCTAAAAATCGCAGATCGCCGCCATTACCAGTAAAAACATAAAAAAATGTAAATAAAAGTCCATAAATCTATCCCATAGTTTGTAGACGCGATAACTTGTGTGCAAATCAATCAATATACGCTTACTGCGATTTATTTTACCAAAAATATGTAGAAGAATATATATCGGCCTAAACTGATGAATACATTTGTTTTTTTTATATTTTTCCCGCATCCAATTTGCATGACAGGAGACTGTGGCTGGCTCCCAATGGAGCCGGTTCACACAGCTCTGGTGCGGCCACTCTCTGCATTGGCAAAGGGTCCTGTGCGTCCTTGGCTCAGAATCAGGTGCAAATTCAGGTAGAAATTCGACCTAATGCACAGCTCAATCTGTGTACAGGGACGCACCGGACTCCTGCCGCGACTGCAGCCAAGTGTGAACCCAGCCTTAAGGCTAATTTTAGAGGGTGCAAAATCGCAATAAATGATCCATTTTTTTTGGTAAAATATAAAAGCCGAGGTTGTACCAAGTAAATAGATACCAAACATGTCAAACCTCACATTTGTGTGCGTCCGTGAAATGGTGACAATCTTCAGTACCCTATACTTTCCATAGGCAACGCTTTAAAATCCCCCTATAGGTCATCAGTTTAGCATTGGAAAGGAGGTCTGGTGCTAGAATTATTGCTCTCCTTTCAGAGTGTGTGGCGATATGTAACAGGTGTATCGCAATCAACATTTTCAGGCGTAGGCGCGCCACCGCTTGTGTTTACATTAGTGCGTGTGTAAATGTGGGGTGGGGCTCAATTTTCTTGGGGGGATTTTATTTGCTTGGGTGTAACTTGAATTTTTTACAATTAAAAAAATTTCTTTTTTTACTTAGAAAAAGTCCCCTATGTGATGATTTTTTTGGTGACAGATTCTCTTTAATGAGGCATGCAGGGTCTAAAAGACCCTGCATGCCTCCCCTGTGCTCCACTGAATGTAATGCAATGCACATTGCACTGTATTACATTTTTTCACTGCCTTGATGGCTGGGGAAACTATCAAGGGGGACCTGGAATTGATGCCAAACGTCACTTCCGGGTCAACAACAAGAAGAGGAGGAGAGCTGACATGTGTTTGCTCTCCTTTCTCCCCTCTACGCAGCGGCACCCACTATGCCCGAGCAGGCAGAGGCGCAAGCGGAGCCGAGGATACATAGTTAGGGGGCGCTCGCTGGGTTTGTGCAGCATTCAGGTGGCAGCCTAGATGCCAGGACGTAATTTATTTTTGGCGACCTGGCGCCTAGGGTTCGTTGAGCCCTGACATAGATGCATATTCAAAAGTAGAATTATAAGCAAAACTTTTTTGTCTCATTTTGAGTCATAACCCATGTCAGTCAATTTTTTACCATTGAGGAGATTTCCCTTCACTTCCTGTCTAACAGCCAAAACAGGGAGTGAGACGAACTTCCTGCAAATTAAGGGAATCCCTTGGGAAACCCAGGTCACCAGAACTAGCATCCTTATACTAGGTCCCTGACCTAGCCACTTCACAAATGCGCACCAACCAAAGTGAAGCAGTGCTATTTATTAACACTTCCCACACCAAAAACAGCTGCTGAGGTCAACCAGGCCAGCAGTGTCCAATCTGATAGATACTCTCCTGATGACACCTACGGAGGCCGCGGAGGAACATGGGTTTCTCTTGCTCTCTGATGTCTCTGCATGGCAGCTGCTGAACAGCGCCACCTATGCAGGGAGGCCAAACTATACCTACATAACAGTGGCATTCAGGAGGCGCTACTGCCTCTTCCTGAATCCTTGGTATTTATTTTGGCCACCCATTTAAAAGAGCCCTTAAAGCTGAAATCTATGGATGATATATTCAATGTAATGTAAGTGTGCACATGCAATAACTGTTCAACCTGGAAGTTGTAAATTAATGTAGTTGCATGAACTACTGCAGTGATGCCCAGGATTTTGTGCCCCATGCTGTGCAGAACAGTTGTCCTCTTGCATAGTAGGCACAGAGGGATGCTCACTTGACATGGCTGCTATTCGGAGAATGCATTTTTCTCAATGAATACAAAGTGTCCTTTGATTGGACAAAGTGGAGATTTTGATGTCACTGCCCCTCCTCTCCACCTCATCCAATGAGAGAGTGCTTTGCATTAATTGAGAAAAATGCAAGGTGTTCTCTAAATGGGGGCTATGCCAAGTGAGCAACCCCCTTGGTTACATCCAGTGCCCAGTACAAGGTCATATAGATCCCAGGGCGAACATGCCAAATTGCATCCTTCCTAGCACAAAACATCGACCCCTTAAATTTCCTCTCCGAGCACAAATGAAACCTCACGCCCCCCCCCCCCCCCTAAACACGAGCCTCTCCTTTAAATTCCCCAGCTACAAAACACGATCCTTCCTACGTTAAACCGTACAAGCGGGACCCTAGATATACTGGAACATGACCCGTGACCTACATTGGTTCCCCCAACGAGTGAACCGTATCGGGGGTAAATCTCTTGTGGAACGTAAAAAGAGTTAATTACGTTTCGTGAGAGAGTAACCTACTCCACCTCTCCTCCCCGTCACTGTAGTTTTAGAGGTGAAACAGGTTAGTTTCCTGTGAAACATAAGTAACTCTTTTTACGTAAGAGGCTTATCGTCGGTACAGTTCACTCGTAGGGAGACACGGATGATACGTTCTCCTGTTGAC
>BLSH010445410.1:792553-807092 GCA_018402905.1 Glandirana rugosa
GAGAGATCGAGGGATCAGTGGAGTAGGGTACGAGCGGAGGTCCTGAAGAGATGTCGGAAAGGGTAGGAGACCTTACGAGATGGGGTTAGACAGGCTGAAAGAGGATGAAACAGGTGGAAGTCTGCTAGGGACTTTTGAGTAGAGAAGTCTCTTCGGATAGACCGGGGGTGGATCGTTGACGTGTAAGTAGAAGAGGTAGTCGTGTAGGGGGTGTCAATAATGGAGAACATAGAGAACTGGTAGGTAGAATCTAACATTCATCTCAACTCGCTCCAGGCATGGCTTGAAACCCCACAGGCCCTGGGCCTGAAAATTTTACAGCATTTTTAAGATTTTTCATTAAAATTACCAGAACCCCGGACCCGAACCCGGACTTTTTTTGAAAAGTCCGGGTCCCGGACACCCCAAAGTTCGGTACGGACCTCGCTCAACTCTACTTACAATCTAAGATGGATGGTCAAGAGATACAAGAGGTAATAACTGTGGGGGATGTGCTGATGGAGAAGATGAATGTGCAGTTGCTAGGTGGGGGCCAGATAGGCTTCTCTGAAGAGATGAGTTTTCAGGGATCGTCTGAAGGTGGACAAAGTAGGAGAAAGTCGGACAGATTGGGGTAGAGCATTCCAGAGGATGGGAAAGGCTGTAGAGAAGTCCTGGAGGCGAGCATGGGATGAGGTGACTAGGGAGCTAGAGAGCAGGAGGTTTTGAGATTAGCGAAGAGATTGATTTGGTTGGTATTTCAGGTTAGTGATATAGCAGGGGGGGGGCAGGTTGTGGATGGCTTCATAGGTTATTGTCATTATCTTGAATTTAATTAGTTGGTTGAGTGGCAGCCAATGGAGGGATTGGCATAGGGGTGTAACAGACGCCGAGCGGTTTTTAAGGTGGATGAGGCTGGCGGCAGTATAATGGACTTAAGTGGGGATAGGCTATTTAGAGGTAAGCCAGTGAGGAGGGAGTTGCAGTAGTCAAGGCGAGAGATGACCAGGGAGTGGATTAGAAGCTTTGCGGTGTCATCGGTTAGGAAGGGGCGTATCTTGGAGAGGTTGCGGAGGTTGAGGAGGCAAATTTTGGAAAGCGATAGGATGTGGGGCCAAAAGGTTAATTCGGAGTCCAGGATTACACCTAGGACCTTGGCGTGGGGGGACGGGTTGATAGTTGAGCCGTTCTTTTGACAGTGAAATCAGGGGAAGTGGCATGAGTGGGAGGAAATATCAGAAGCTCGGTTTTTGGATAGGTTGAGTTTGCGGAAGGGATGTGAATTCCAGGCTGATATGTCTGATGTGTCATCAGTGTAGAGATGATACTGAAAGCCGTCGATTGTTTTAAAAAAAAGGACTGGATGCATTCCTAAATGCACAAAATATAAATGGATATTAATATTTAGAGGTCATAACAACAGGGGCAGTTGATCCAAGGAACATCTGATTGCCTCTTGGGGGATCAGGAAGGACATTTTCCCCATTGGAGCAAATTGGATCATGCTTTCTTATTTTTTTTTTTTCTTTTTTGGCTTCCCCTGGATCAACTGCGAGTATAGGATAGTATATACGGAGGTTTTCTATTTATGCTATTTTATTGGTTGAACTAGATGGACTAGTTTTTAACCTAACTATGTATCTATGAGACTATGCAGTAAAAAATATACTTTTATAACTCAAAAATAGAAAAAAATATAACTTGAAGATTCAAGAGAGTTTGTACATGGATTTTATTCACTTCATGTTTTAACTACCTATATTTATATTTGAGTGATAGATTGAATTTAAACCAGTAAATAAAACACAGTGTGGCCATATTACAATTGTTTTACAGCAGTGGTGAAGTAAGATGAAGTTCCAGAGAAATAAAAAAATAATAAAAATAAAGACTAAAAACTAACGGAACAGCTTGTGCTGTCTAATATTTGGATATAAATGAACAATATAATGCTAAAGGCAAGTTTTTTTTTAATGGAGGTGCAGATATGGTAAAACAAACTTTTTATAAATATTACATTTTAAATGATGCCACTGCTTGGCTAATAAATCCCTTGCAATAGGGATGGAAATACCTTTCAATGCTTTTTAAATAATCAGTTTGATATTAATATTTTAATCAATGAGGGTAAATGTTTAAAAAAAAAACTAGGCTATATATAGATGTATGTCTATTGCATATTTCCTTATTACATATACAGACAATGCTCTCTGCTTTGCAACGCAGCACAGTGATTACTCTTTACTGCTCCTTCTCCCAATACAAGTCTGGGAGTCAGTTGACTCACTGAAAACAATGCACTCCGTCTGCGGCTCAGATCTTATATCAGCAGTTGTTAAGCAAAAACAAAGAATATTAACCACTTCAGCCCCGGAAAGATTTCCCACTTTAGGAGCACTTTTTGCTATTCGGCACTGCGTCGCTTTAACTGGCAATTGCGCGGTTGTGCAATGTTGTACCCAAATGAAATTGGCGTCCTTTTTTTTCCACAAATAGAGTTTTCTTTTGGTGGTATTTGATCCCCTCTGTGTCACTTCTGATCACCACTTTTTGCTATAATACATATTCAAAAAATATATATATAAAAACAAATTTATTCATTCATTTTGGCTGATATATATACTTCTTCATATTTGTGGTAAAAAAAAAATCGCAATTGGCGTATATTGATTGATTTGCGCAAAAGTTGCTGCGTTTACAAACCATGAGAATTAATTTATGGCGATTTTACTTTTTTTTTACTAGTAATGGTAGCGATCTGCGATTTGTATAGGGACTGCGATATTGCGGCGGACATGTCAGACACTTTTGACACTTTTTTGGGACAATTGACATTTATGCAGCGATCAGATTTAAAAATAGCCACTGATTACTGTATAAATGTCATTGGCAGGGAAGAGGTTAACCTGCAGGGGGCAATCAAGGGGTTAACTGTGTTCCCTAGGTGTGTTCTAACTGTGTGGGGGCTGGGCTGGCAGGGGCATGACAGATTTCACTGATCCCGAATACAGGGATCAGTAGATCTCTGTCATGCCCACTGACTGAACGTTCTGCGTTTACATCCGCAGTTCCCCATTCTTCCTGTGAAGTAGGTGATCGCGGGTCTCCGGCAGACATTGAGTCCACCTGAACCGCGGCCATACTGAGGGAGCGTGCGGCGGGCATGAGAGCGCACCAGCGGCGCGCGCTCGCCCCCTAGTCACGCCCACTCTAATAGCCGTTTATGAAATGCCACTCTGCAGCAGTAAATGTGCACGAGCCGGTCGTTAACCGGTTAATGAGCCAAATACATAGCTCCCTCTAGTGGATAATGTGTAAATGACTATAATTTGTACAATAACAAAAATAGGAAAGATCAAGAAAGGCATGGATACTGAAATCTCTGCACACTTAGGGCTCATGCACACTGAATCTGAAAGAAGCGGCTCCTACAGGCTTTTGAGCTTTTTTGAGTTCTCATTTTTTCTGCCTGAACACCCCCCTTCATGTTAGCCAATGTGTCCATGCATAGTACGGCTTTTTCAGGAGTTTACATACATATGCTCTTAAAGGCAAAAAAAAAAACCCTACCAAACTCGTGTGTTTGAAAGGAGCTTTTGAACAGAAAAGACACTTATGTGCCCAAAAGCGAAGACGCACGAAAAAACATGGGAAAACTCTAAAAAGCTTGAAAAACACTCAAAAAATAGTAAAAATGAGCTGAGTGGAGGACTTGTGGAAAAAATGGTAATGCTCGAAAAAGCTCAAAGGAGCTCAAAGAGGCTCAATAAAAAGTGCAAAAAAGCACAAGCTTCTTCAAACGGAAATAAAAGCTCAAATGCCTGTAAAAGCAGCTTTCATTTTTTATCTGCAGTGTGCATTAGCCCTAATAATATACTGTGCTTTTCGTGATCTGCAAAGAGTAGATAAAATACCACCAAATACTGCTCTAGTGAGAAGTGAAATTGTCCCCCAAAGTCTTTATGGTAGCTGACTTGTCCAGAAGTATTAGGATGGCTATAGATGGACCAAAATTCTACTGGTTCCACAGGGACCAGCCAAATTTCGATCCATGTGTGACCACTACCGCTTGACAGAAGTCGATCTAATGACTGACCTCTGTTGAATGGGCTTGTTGGATATTTTTTATTGATGAATGGCTGCAGCCAATGGACTGAACGAAAAACAAGATCCTTTTGGTCAGCCCTAATCTCACTTACATAAACCCGTGCATGTGTACAGGCATGCAATATTAGTTACATGGTTACAGTTAATCTGGTTGAAAAAAAAACACATTCAGTTCAACCAACAGAGAAAAAAAAAGAAAAGAAATCCAACACACTCAAATAGAAAACTTCCATTTATACTTTCCAATACCTCCAGTTGGTTCAAAGGAAGGCAAAAAAATGAAATCTCTTTTCCTCCAGAGGCAAACAATGCCCCCTTGTCCTCTGTGATGACCTTAAAGTGAATAACTCAACACCAAGTTCACTATATGGACCCCTTATGTATTTGTACATGTTGATCATATCCCCCCTTAATCTCCTCTTCTCAAGAGAGAATAAATTCAGTTCCTCTAATATTTCCTCATAGCTGAGTTCATCCATGCCTCTTATCAGTTTGGTTGCCCTTCTCTGCACTTTCTCCAGTTCCCGGATATCTTTTTTGTGAACTGGTGTCCAAAACTGAACTGCATATTCCAGATGAGGTCTTACTAATGCTTTGTACAGGGGCAAAATGATATCTCTCTCTCTAGAGTCCATACCTCTCTTAATACAAGAAAGGACTTCGCTTTGGAAACCGCAGCTTGGCATTGCATGCCATTATTAACCACTTCCTTACTGGGCACTTAAACCCCCCTCCTGCCCAGACCAATTTTTGGCTTTCAGCGCTGTCGCATTTTGAATGACAATTGCGCGGTCGTGCGATGTTGTACCCAAATAAAATTTGCGTCCTTTTTTTCCCACAAATAGAGCTTTCTTTTGGTGGTATTTGGTCCCCTCTGCGTCATTTCTGATCGCCGCTATAAACAAAAAATGAGCAACAATTTTGCAAAAAAGAACAATATTTTTTCCTTTTTGCTAAAGTACAAATCCATTAAAAAAATGATTCATCGGTTTTGGCCGACATATGTTCTTCTACATATTTTTGGGAAAAAAAAAAATCGCAATCGGCGTATATTGATTGGTTTGCGCAAAAGTTATCGCGTCTACAAACTGGGAATTGATTTATGGCGTTTTTATTATTTTTTTTTTTTTTACTAGTAATGGCGGCGATCTGCGATTTTTAGCGGTAATGCGATATTGGGGGGGACATGTCGGAACATTTTGACACTTTTTTGGGACCAATGACATTTATTCAGCGATCAGAAATTTAAATGTCCACTGATTGCTGTATAAATGTCATTGGCAGTGAAGGGGTTAACCTGGGGGGGCAGTGTAGGGGTTAAATATGTTCCCTGGGTGTGTTCTAACTGTGGGGGGGCATGGCTGGTCGGGACATAACAGATCTAACTGATCCCAGTGACAGGGATCAGTAGATCTGTCATGTCCCCTGTGAAAGAACGGGGAACCGCCGTGTTTACAACGGCGGTTCCCCGTTCTGAGGCTCCTGGAAGTGATCGCGGGTCTCGGGCGGACATCGAGTCCGCCCGAACCGCGGGCACGCTCGCGCAGCGTGCGGCGCGCGCACGCGCGCGCCGCCACTGCCTCCAGGGGGCGCGCGGGAGCATGCGCAGTGGGAGGACGTCCATGGACGTCCTCCCGGCATTTCAGGTCCGCGCTGGAGCCGTATTTCGGCAATAGCGCGGACCTGGAGGGGTTAAGCTTATGATCTACCAAAACCCCCAGATCCTCCTCCACCATTGATTCCCCCAATTGTACTCCCCCTAGTATGTATGATGGATGAATACTCTTAGCCCCCAAATGCATAACTGTACATTTATTAACATTAAACCTCATCAGCCACATAGTTGCCCAATTAAACAGTGCATTGAGGTAGGCTTGTAAGTTGGAGACATCCTGTAAGGACGTTATTCCACTGCATAGTTTGGTATTATCTGCAAAGATTGAAATTGTACTTGCAATCCCAGATCCTATATGATTTATAAATATATTAAAAAGTAAGGGTCCCAACACTGAACTTTGAGGTACACCACTGGTGATAACCTTAGACCATTCAGAATATTGCCTGCAGAAAATCTGCGTCTAGGAGCGTACAGCTTGATGTACATGTAGGGTTGCCACCTCATCCCTTTAAACCCAAATACATATTAATTACACAGGTTCTGTGGTCCATTAAGGTGGTAATTAAACGCACTTGGTGTCTTATCTGCATTAAATTAGCCTCAGAACCTGTACAATTCATATGTGTTCGGGTTTAAAGGGATTAGGTGGCAACCCTATGTACATGTGGCCTTATGCAAGGAGGTGTGTAACCCTGCATACAGCCTTGCATTACTATGGTCAGCTGTACATGGCAGCTGTGTATCCTAAGTGCATAAATATGCCCACAATATGTTATATGACCTCATACATCCATGAAAATGAGGTTTTTGAGAGCCAAGGGAATTGATTTACTAAAGGTAAATAGACTGTTCATTTTGCAAAGGAAGATGCACTTTGCAAGGGAGTTTTCCCCAAAGCTTAGAGGCACTGCTCAGCCACCTAGAGCCCAGGGTGAGCATGCCAAATTGCGCCCCCCCTCAAGATGTATGAGCATTATGTGTCAGCAAAAATACCCTCCCCCAAAAAATAGAGCGCTAATCTGCTTGCTTAGCTAAAATACTCTCGTTCAAAATATGCTCCCAGAACAACCCCTTCCCCCCAAAAAATTCCCCCTCCCTAACACCAATGCTCTACCGATCAAATTTCCCCTTTGAGCACAAATCCACCCCCCTCTTCTCAGCACAGATTCTCCTCCCCCAATCCCCCATCCTTGCACAAATCCCCCCCAAAATGTCCCCTCCTAGCACAAATGCACTACTAGCACAAATCCCCCTACCAAAAAAAATATCCACTCTTAGCATAAATTCCCCCACACTATATTACCTTTTCTAGCACATTCTAGCACACACCCCAAATCCCCCATCCTAGCAGAAATTCTTACCTCCTGATGCTCTCCCCCAAATTTCCCTTTCCAACACAAATCCCCTTCCCACAAAATTCCCCCTCCCAACACAAATCTCCTCCCCCCAATCTCCTTGTGGTGCCTCCAGAACCTCACATGATACCACAGTGCCCAGGGCAGCCACCCCTCCTGCCCACTCCTTGGACCGGCCCTGCTGCTGAGCCCCTGAAACGCGTTGGCTGTTGCAAAATAAAAATATTTTAAAGCACTATACAAGCTGGTGTGGCAATCCCATCACTTTAGAACTTTAGTAAACTCTTCTGGGGGTCCAGTAAGACCCCACAGTTGCTGGTGAGCAGACTTTAGGATTGTAAACCACCCATTGTGTTATATTGCATCTCCATATGGTTCAGTGCTCATACATCACAAAGATAGCTTAGTGTTCAGTGACACGGGCTGTGGGAAAGGTAGTGATTTAGCTTATTCCTTGCAGGTAAACCTTTTATTCTGCCATTTATTTTTTTGTGACAGATTCACTTTAAGACTGCTACCATTGTAACTGCTGAGAGCACCTAGCTGCCTTGTTTTAATGACTGATTGCCATTGAACATAGTGGATCTCAATCACCATCCTTTCACATGTCCTGACTCTCCCTGTAAAGATTAGCTGGGTCACAGAGAACCCTGAGCCGCACTGATTGTCACATACAATTGTTAATACATCTCCATCTTTCATCAGTGGCAACGATGAACAATCAGCAATGGACTGTCAGAAAATGTCAGCCATGAGTGAAGAAGTTTTATTTATTGCTTATACATGAAATCTTCTTGTTTTAGGAATTCAAAGTTCAGCTTTTTTTGGCAATCACAGAGATAACTCAAACAATTAGTGCATTTGTTGCGGCTTTGAGGTTCATTTTCAGGTTGCTTAAAAAAAATGGATAAATATTGTTTCCCACTGAAGGAGGACTACACATACCTAGACATTGAGTAAACTTGTTTTATCCAAAATCACAGATATCACAGCTTCTGACGAGAAAAAGTATCTGAGCCGTGTCCAGCTGTGAATGATCTCATGTGCTCTCTGTTGGATATCTGAAGCTTATCAGGATGGAACTTTACAAAAGTTGATGGACAACTCTGCAATCACCTGCAATTCATAACCTTGGACTTCTTCTACATCTAGGATGCAATTTTTTTTTTAACCTGTTCTGGCATGTCCTTTAAATAAAGCTAGCTTTGTTCCTAAAACACACCTTGACTTTACTCACAAGGAACTACACTAAACTGCTTTTTTTATTTTATTCATGTTTGTATTCCTAATTCAAAAAGTTCCTTCTATGGCTTTCGGCCCCCTCCAAATCTCCAAATTCCTTTTTTCTTTTTTGTCATCAAACTTACTGTGGGTGGTGGCAACATTTGTTCCCTGTGGTCCCACTGTGTGTATGAACATAGCCACCTTCTCTTTCTTGGTCCTGAGATGAATTAGGGCAGGGTTTCTCACCCTGGGGTGCTGCCTGTGTGCTGTCTGAGTTACCCTGGGGTGCTGCAAGCTTGAGGCACAGTTTGCCTTGGACAAGCATCTGACTGCTTTAACCCCTTGAACCACATACTAGCATGCTGCAATGACATGCATTGCATTGAGGGGCACCCTTACTCAATTGAATGGGTTGCTTTCTGCAACAGCAGTAATCATTTTTGCTGTGCCACAGCATATGTACACACCCCTCTGATAGCTCTCAGATTGGAAGATTTCCCCCAAGTGAGCCAAGGAAGAATAACAAAAACACAAGGATAATTCATTTGTAGGCTCTCAGTCAGAAGAGACTAGGTTTAAGCTCCAGGAAGTTCATCAAATCTACCACCCGCAACCAATCTATGTAATGGGTTCTTCTACCGGCTTAGTTGGGGCCTTTAAGTTGGCACACAGTGAAGGATGCAGTCCCTTTGGGATGTGAAGGAATAGAATAATCCCTATTGGCAGTAAAGCAGTTTGCAGAGTTCCCATTAATTTGTGATAAATCAGTGGGAAAGGCTCACTTAAAGATATTAAGTCAGAGCAAGAGTCACTTCAAGAGGGCAGTGGAAAATTGTAACTGTTCGCACATAGCTCACAGTCAATTTGTTTTCTATGTGCCCTAGTGTTGAGCTTACGTCTGTGCAGACCAATACAGTTCAGCGCAGATGATGTGAACGTGCCTATAGGTATACACAGCATTTCTGATCATAAGAGGCGGGCATTGGGGATCTGATATCACACACTGCACAGCATAGAGCAGGGAGCTGAGTGTAATCTGATACCTGAGTGGAGGGAATGAACACGTCCCCCTCTACACAGATCATAAGGAAACACGCACAGTTGAGACTGGCAATCGCCTGCTGTATACTGGATCTTGTCTCCCTGGTCCCGCTGTAGCTGGCATCAGCTGTCAGAGGTGACTCATACAGATTGCAGAGGAATGAGAGAGAAGACAGATATCACACTAGGAGCTTTGGATTCAGTAAGTACAAGCTATAGATGGATATGCATTGTTCACTTTTCATTTCAGAGGCTTACAGCCACTTTAACTTGGGCTGCAAAGTTTGACATGCAGCACCTCCTGAGATCAAAGGGACCACACCACAACCACAAGTCCTGCCATGTAATAGTGCCACTCAGCAATTAAATAAAAAATGTAAAAAGAAACGGGTTTCAGGAGCTGGCAGTCACTCCTCCCGATCACCTATCAACCATTACTATATCAACTTCTGAAAACAGATCCACCACAGATAGTTTTTCACAGATTGGTAAGCTGAAAAAGTTGCTATAACAACTTTAAAGTGAAATAAAAGGTAATTTTACAGTATACACCTACCACCTCTCAAACTTATGGACAACTGTAGAAGAAAGAAAGATTTGGGTCAAGCAGAGAGGCTGGAATTAAACTTTTCTAATGGCTCCCAAATGGTCCTCTTTTGGTTCTCCAAAAGAGGACCTGTTGGGAGCTATGATAACATCTACCCTAGAGACCCTGAGCCGGAATGCCATTAAAATGCGCATCTGCCTTGTTAAGGCTTAGTACAGTTTAGGGAACATGGGCGTCAATAATTTCTGAATGGAATCTGGGTAAATTCGCCTTTTCCCTAATGTAGATATCAGGGGACGTGTTTAAAGAAAAAAGACTTTCATTGTCATTTTACAAGCGTATGGAATTTCACAGTTTGAAAGACTTAACACAGTGTGGCTTACAAAACCTAATTACAAAACATAAAAATGCTCAGTGTTATGGAACAAATCATAGCAAAAGAATGTTTCAGCACAAGCATGTTATATTATGTGTGTATAATGCAAAATTAAGATTTGGAAATAGAATTGCTGTTTGTATAGAGCCTATCACGCTTTATTCCAAATATTAATATTTCCAGCCTTTTGTTCTGCTTAATGTAAGCGCAGCCGAAATGGGTTTCCTTTAAGCTGATTTTATACGTTCTGAAACAGTATCATTCTTCTTCTTTATTTAGGATGAAGACCACATTTTCTATCAAGCACTCTCATGTAAATAAAGGGAAAAAAAAGAGTAGCGTTCAATTGACTCACAAGTAGCAAGAAGTTTCTTTCTTTTTATGACGGTACAGCAACTCCTCGGCTTATGTGAGAGCCTTATTGCATGGCTTGCTATTTAAAATGACACTAAACTATATAGTTATTCTCCAAAAATACTCCATACGCACCCATTACTGAATGGCCCTATAATCTGTTTTTCATTAAATTATTTATTACTGTGTTTTTTCTGGTTCCTTGTAATGTCCTTTGTGACCTCCCGAACCTCTCCAGTGCTTATTAGTTGTAGTCATGTGCATGGGCGTCCGCAGAACTTTTTTCAGGGGGGGGGCATAATTTTAAGGTCATCCATGCTCTGCTCCTTTTCGACAATGTCATTATCACATTATCACGGTCAGAGACTGCAGACATAGTACAGGAGATGGTCAGAGACTGCAGACATAGTACAGGAGATGGTCAGAGACTGCAGACATAGTACAAGAGATGGTCATAGACTGCAGACATAGTACAGGAGATGTCAGAGACTGCAGATATAGTACAGTAGATGGTCAGAGACTGCAGACATAGTACAGAAGATGTCAGAGACTGCGGACATGGTACAGGAGATGGTCAGAGACTGCAGACATAGTACAGGAGATGGTCAGAGACTGCATACATTGTACAAGAGATGGTCAGAGACTGCAGACATAGTACAGGAGATGGTCAGAGACTGCAGACATAATACAGGAGATGGTCAGAGACTGCGGACATAGTACAGGAAATGGTCAGAGACTGCGGACATGGTACAGGAGACGGTCAGAGACTGTAATACAAGAAAGAGAGAAGGCGCCTCTAAATGCAGTAGTTTTTATTACAAGCAAGGTGGAACACAGGATGATTACACTCACAGATTTAGGTAGTTAGAAAGCATGTCCGCACACTTGTCTGCGGATAGACCAGGTGTTGAGTAGCAGTGTAGTCCAATTCCTGCGGGTCTCTGTGTTGGCTGTGGTCCAGGGGAGTCCCACCGAGCGGAGCGACCGCCTGCAGTCAGTCTGGGGAATTCCGTCCGTAGCAGATGAAAATGGCTGGGGGCATCCAGGGACCAGCGCGCACAGCGTTCCGCGTCACTCGTATGCGACGCGTTTCAGAGTATACAAAGCCTGCGACGTGGAAAGGCAGGCGCACTCTTTCATCAGGCAGTGGGAGTGGGAGCGACTGCTACTCAACACCTGGTCTATCCACAGACAAGTGTGCGGACATGCTTTCTAACTACCTAAATCTGTGAGTGTATTCATCCTGTGTTCCACCTTGCTTGTAATAAAAACTACTGCATTTAGAGGCGCCTTCTCTCTTTCTTGTATTTTAGTGCTTTTGTGGACATGGCTAATCCTTAGAAGAGCCGCCGACTTGCAGTACATATCCTGGATACCTCTACCCTTGTAGACCTCTCGCCTGGCCTTGCGCCGATTTGCTTTTCTCTACTGGTCAGAGACTGTGGACATGGCACAAGAGACGATCAGAGACTGCATACATGGCTCAAGAGGATAAGGACCTAGATAAGGACCTAGTGGAACCCCCAATCCCATCCCTGATTCCAGGGGGGGGCAATTGCCCCCCCCTTGCCCCTACCTGCGGACGCCCATGGTCATGTGCACTGCTATATGCAAGCCACAAACCCCACAGCCCATAGTCCAAAATTTCTCAAATGTTTTTCAAACATGGCGCCCTTCAAAAGTATGTTCAATCTCGAAACACCCTGGTCTAAAATGTAAATGCTACTTAATTGGAAACCTGAGCATGGGACAATGTACACAACAACCATGATTAAATCACATCAGAGGCACCCCATCACTTCAGAGGCCCCCTTTCACATTAAAGGTCCTCAATCACATCAGAAGTACCTTATCACACCATAGGTCCTTGATCACTTCAGAAGTTCCTCATCACATCAGAGGTCTCTGATCACATCAAAGGTACCCCATCATATAAGAGGCCCCCAATCACATCAGAAGTACTCAATCATATCAGAGGGTTCTCCATTAAATCAGTGGCCCCTAATCATATCATAGGTTCCTGATCACTTTTTGGTTGAACTAGATGGACTTGTGTTTTTTATCAACCTGACTAACTATGTAACTTCAGAGGTTTCTTATCACATTAGAGGTATCCCATCTCATCAGAGGTCCTCGATTACATCATAGTTACATAGTTGGTGAGGTTGAAAAAAGACACAAGTCCATCCAGTCCAATCTGTGTGTGTGCTTATCTGTTAATAGTACATTGTATATCCCTGTATTTTGTGGTCGTTAAGGTGCTCATCTAATATTTTAAAAAAATGATCGATGCTTCCCGCTAAAACCCCTGCTTGTAGAAGAGAATTCCACATCCTTACCGCTCTTACAGTAAAGAACCCTTTACGCAGTTTAAGGTTAAACCACTTTTCTTCTAATTTTAGTGAATGTCCATGTGTCTTTTTAAATTCCCTTTTACTGAAAAACTTTTTTTCCTATTGTGGGGTCACCAGTACAGTATTTGTACATTGAAATCATATCCCCTCTCAAGCATCTCCTCTCCAGAAAGAATAAGTTCAATGCTTGTAGTCTTTCCCCATAGTTGAGATCTTCCAGTCCCTTTATCAGCTTTGTTGCCCTTCTCTGGACCCTCTTCAGTTCCAGCACATCCCTCCTGAGGACTGGTGCCCAGAATTGGATGGCATATTCAAGATGCGGCTGGACCAGAGTCTTCTAAAGTGGGAGGATTATCGTTTTATCTCTGGAGTTAATCCCCTTTTTAATGTATGTCAATATTCTGTTAGCTTTGTTTGCAGCAGCTTGACATTGCCTGCAATTACTGAGCATGTCATCTACTAGGACCCCCAGGTCCTTTTCCATTCTAGATTCCCCCAGTGGTTCTCCTCCTAGCGAGTAAACTGCATTCATATTTTTGGCACCCAAATGCATTATCTTACATTTCCCAACATTAAACCTCATTTGCCGTGTAGTTGCCCGTCCCATTAATTTATTTAGATCTTCTTGCAAGGTTTCCACATCCTGCATAGAAATTGGCCAGGGTTCCCCTTAAAATCCATACCAGACCTGAAGGGCCTGGTACGGACTTTGGGGGGGACCGCTATGCAAATTTTTTTTTTAATTTTGGCGTGGAGTTCTCCTTAAAATCTTGGCCAGACCCTTATCCAAGCATGCATTCTATATAGTCTACACTGAATGCAGCATATTATATATATACAGTCCTGCTCACCATTATTGGCACCCATGAAGTTTATGTACATATTGTGGAATATCTACTGAAGGAAATGTATCAAATTAACCAACATATTACTACAGATAGCTTGTGTTTGACAAAAAACTGTAAATGATAAATAACATTTAAAAAGATAAACATTATGAGGAAAACAGAGAAAACCATAATGCTTGCCTTGTCAGTGGTATTGGCACCCTTTGCTGCAAATCAGTATGGAAACCCAATTTGGCTCACCTGTTGCAGATCTCAAATGATGATCACCTGTGATGAATTGCCTCCACCCATGTGACCCAAATTAGCCAATAAATGAACATTTTGGTTTTATAAAAAGCCACCTGTTATTCCCTCTTCATGTGTGACAATGGTAAAGACAAAGGAGCTGTCTGACGACACCAGAAATGCCTCCCTTATTGTCCACCGAAAAATATTTTGGTTTTACAAGTAAATAACCGATTAAACCCAGTGTACCCACCTCCGTTAAGTAGTGTCCACTAGTAGTAAACTCTAGACGTTGTCCACTCGGTTTAACCCAAAGGTATGACTAAACGTCGTTTCCCACGGTTATGGTGACTGTTCCGTTCGTAATACCAAAAGAGACAAAAGGAGTATTACAAATAGAAAAATTTACAATAAATAGTAAATGTCAAAAAACAGTTTGTGTTCGATAGACATCATTATACAACCAATTAAACTATGTAAAGGAAGTCATCTATAAGGTGTTATACATGTA
>BLSH010445410.1:812520-835021 GCA_018402905.1 Glandirana rugosa
CAAGGTGCCGTCTGACCCCACGACGTCCGTGTCCTGGGTCAACCGGTACCTAGTCGTAATGCTCAGAGGTACCACACCCGCCCGACTCGGAGTCGTAGCATTGTTGGTTATTACGAGATCCCGGTCCTGTTCCACGTAATAAACAACGATACCAATACCGTCGGTCGAGGGGGTACCGTTACATAAAGAGACTAGGTCCCGTCCACCGTACGTCCTGATCGGGATCTTAAGTCTTCTTCTGTCTTCAGGTGGAGAAGGTGTAGTGGAGGAGGAGAGGAGGGGGGGGGGGGTCGTATTACGACCTCAGTTTTCCATCCTGAGACTATACTTTTCTCCTGACACACTAAGCCTCCGAGTCACTACCTGCCTGACATACTGACCTACTGAGACACTACCTCCTCAAGACACACTCAGAGCCCCCCCCAGCATTAGAGCCTCTCTATCACATCAGAGTCCCCCATCACCCCCCCCATCAGAGAGCCCCCCTTTACAAATCCCCCCAGTCACACAGAACTCCTCCATCACAGAGTCATCCAGTCATACAGTCCGTCCATCACTGAGCCTCCGAATCACACAGTCCTCTTTTCATATCAGAGTCCTACCTTTTGACTCCAGCATTATGCTGGGGGGGGGGGGAGGAGAGGAGGAGGTGATGTGGAAGAGGTGGACTTCTGTCTTCTTCTGAATTCTAGGGCTAGTCCTGCATGCCACCTGCCCTGGATCAGAGAAATACATTGCCATGGGGGAGCTGGCTGCCATAACCATAGCAACAAATAATGCACCTTGTCCTGGCCCTAGAGCATTATTGGTTGTTACGATGCTGAGGCTCAGCCCGCCCACACCATGGAGACTCGTAATGCTGATCCATGGCCAACTGGGTCCTGTGCCTGCAGCACCCCAGTCTGCCGTGGAACTCTGGTTGGGAAACACTGCCCTAGTCTAGCTTGGGAGTGAGCAAGAGGGGTGGCTATGTTTCTACATACAGTGGGAACATGGGAAATTAAATTAGCCTTCCTTTATCAAGAAGTTGGATCATATCAGCAAAAAAAAAGAAAAAAATAGGAATTTAGAGAAAGCCGACAGCAACTTTTTGAGTTACGAATAAATATTTGAATTTTTTTTTCTTTTCTAACAGAATTAAGTTTCACTTTAAAGCCCAACTCCTGGCTCAGTTGCCTGCCCCCCCCCCCTTTCACTGCAGCACCCCTACATCCATAGAGGATCTATAAAGGGATTTTACCTCTCCAAACTGCCCATCTGAACACTGACATGCTCAGGGCTGTATACAGGGTAAATAAATAAGCAGCAAGTTGCATTTGGTGGGTGTCACCACTGCTAAATGTGACCCATGCAAGCCTATGGGGCTGTGCAGCAGTCACCCCACAACTGTGTCCAATACACATGATTGTGGAGCAGTGGGATGGCATTTACAGGGTTCAGTAAATCAGCCAGTGAAGACTGGCATGTGCTGCACATGCAAATGAACCCAAAAAAGAAATCAAACCAATAGAGGATAGACAGCTAAAACTGACAATGGTTTTACCTATTGAAAAAAGAGAAAAGCATTGGCTTTAGATGCATTTTTAAATAGAATATGTTACTTAAGGGTCAACGTTTACTGCATGCGATAACACAGTCACGTAACTCATTTGCATAAATTATCACATGCAGAAAAAAAAGTCAAGTCACACTAAAAAAATAACAATTATGTGGTATTTACCGCAAAGTGAAAATGTACCAGTAAATATCGCTAAAATACCACGCAGTAAGCTCTTAAGTCCAATTCACAAACTGAACAGAGAGTAAAAAAACATGCAATACTTATCACCAGAACTACTGCTGGCGGTATAGCATGTGGTATTTGTCAGAAACAGTGTGTGGGAGCCCCCCCCCCCCCCCAATAGTTGGTGGCTAAGGGGAGGGCCGGGAAGCCGATCAATGCGTCCTTAACAATGGATGGATAACTCATCAGATGTCAGAGGAAATTTAAAATTATGGACAAAAACAGCATGCCCCCCCCCCCCCCAATGTATACCAGGCCTTTTGGGTCTGGTATTGATTTTAAATGGAACCCCACGCCAAAATTAACAAAAAAAAAACGGCCTGGGGTCCCCCCAAAATCCATACCAGGCTCTTATCCAAGCATACAGCCTAGCAAGTCAGGAAAGGGAGGGGACCCCGCCTGAACCATACCAGGCCATGTGCCCTCAACATGTTGATGGGGACAAAGGCCTCTTCCCCAACACCCTGGGCTGTGGTTGTGGGAGTCTGCTGGTGGGGGCTTAACAGAATCTGGAAGCCCCTTTAACAAGATGGCTCCTAGATCCGCCCCCCCCCCTATGTGAATGAGTATGTGGCACATTGCACCCCTACTCATTCACCAAGTGTCAAAAATAAATAGAAACACTCAAACAGTTTTGACAACTATATTAAACAAAATAAAATAAAATGCCCCCGAAGCAGACCCGATGTCAATCACGACCCCCGCTGCACCACTAGACCCAAATAAGAAGAAATAACCCCTCCCCCCACGCGGGTCCCGTCAACTGCCTGCTCCTCCATCTGACAGTTCTTAAATAGCTAAGGGGAGGAGTCCCCCGGTGACATCACTGGGTGTTCCCACCCCCATGTGCCATCACCGCCCCAGCATGCTCCTGGCTGGTGATGACACAAGGGGGTGTCCCCTCCCTTTCCTGACCTGCCGGGCTGTATGCTCAAATAAGGGTCTGGTATAGATTTTGGGAGGGAACCCACACCATTTATTGCACAATTCTTAATGAATTGCACTTTCAAAACTGATTTAATGCGCAAGCTATTTTACCGCATTTTATTTGCTGTTATGTAACTCTTCGTGAATTGACCCCTTTGTCTATTTATAACAAAGGCACAGGTTCTCTTAAAAATAAAAACCCCACATTTTCTGATACTTACCTTTGCTGTTCTTCCCCACTACTCCATTGCTGTGTTAAAGCTCTTGTACTTCTTGGTAGGGAGAAGCATGTGACCTCCCACCAGGGTGCAGTGCTCGGACCTCTTGGCCAAAATCAGGTCTCCTGCCTTGCCAGTCAAGGCTGAGCTGTGTAAATCTCAGGACTAGATGGGCAGAAACACCAATCCTTCGGCAGGTAACCAGCTCCCATATATGTATTTCATTTGTGTATTTAGCTGTTGCCTGGAATGCGGCGTAAATCTGCGATTATTTACATAACATATTTCAAGCAGATTGCGATGGTCATGATGAATAATGTCTTGTACAGACTACTCTCCATCTCTGTTTACAAGCACCGTACACAGATAATTATATGTATTGTAAAGGCCAGTGCTCACAACATTTTGACAAATTCAACACTATTGCTTTCAAGTTAATTGGAACAACACAAAGGCGGACTAATAGGTGTGCCAACTTGGCTTGGCACCGTACATTCTCCTGTTTGTTGGTGCCAGGCTAGACTTGCTTGCCAGTATTCTTGTTATCTGGAAAATTGAGGCTAGTGGCAGGGTAATCTTAATGGAGGCCTCAACCGTATGGGATTTTGAAACGATCCGTTTAAATGTTCCTCCAACTTCTTACCAACTGTGCTGGCTTTGTAACATAAACAAAAATAAAATGTCAGTGTTCTCGCTGGCAAATGTTATTTTGTGATTAAATTCAGAAAATGGGCAAACATTGACTATATGGTTCCGTCAAATAAATTCTCTTCCTGCGGCCATGGACTTTGGGCTTGCCATAGAAAACTTTAAAGATGATTAGAAAATCTCCAAGTCGATTATTGTTACTACTTTTGTAGTTATTGTGGATGCTATGTGTACTGTTACAGTCTGTATGTGAGCAGTCTTTTCCTAAAAAGTAGAAGGCACTGAACGATCATTTCCTACGGGATCACAGTCGGCCCATGTGCACTCTATACTAAAACTGGAGAGTGCAAAATCTGGTGTAGCTGTGCATGGTAGCCAATCAGCTTCTAACTTCTGCTTGTTCAATTAAGCTTTGATTTAAAAAAATGGAAGCTGATTGGTTTCTGTGCAGAGCTGCACCAAATTTTGCACTCCAATTTTAGTAAATTGACCCTATGGACTTATATTGGTAGAAGAAAAATGGTCATAGAGGCCATAACATTAGCTGGGCCTCATTATCATGCAGCCTTTTTAATATTAGCTGGATTAGCAACAGTGGTGGCTAGTGCTCCATTTTTTGGGGGGCAGCAAAAAAAAATATTCACCACCTCGCCACCCCCCAATTTGGTTTGTCCGTCAGTCAAAGTCCCTCCTCCCTCGCCGCTCGGCAAAGTCCTCCTCCCTCTGTCCCTCTTTCCTCCTCATTTGTCCCTCATTTTGCTCTGATCTATAGTTGTATAAAAAATGCACTATTTATTTTTCAAAAAGTGTTTCCCAGTGCTAAAACTTTCATTTAATTTTTAAATTGCTGCTTTTGTAAATGTCAAAAGCCATTATAAATGATCAATAGTGGTAAAAAATCACTTCTGGGTTTAACCTCCCTGGCAGTAATCCAGACAGGCCCGAAGCAAAAAAAAAAAAAAAAAAATAGGCGAAGGGACTTAATGACAGGGTGCCCTGGGCGGAGAATAAGGGGTTAAGGATGTCAAGGGGTGTGGAGCAGTGCAGGGGCGGGTGAGGGTTTTTAAGGAGGGGGCGTTGCCCACAGGCAGCAGAGCGGGAACAGCAGAGAATTGGAGAGGACCCGCAGCTTCGTGCTCCGTGAGGGTAGGCCATGGCAGAGATCGAGGCCTTACTGAAACAGTTACATGCGGCCGCTTCCCAGCGCGGCGCCGGCTGGCTACAGCAGCGGATGAGCGAGATGGGAGTGGATCCGGAGGTAGTGGGGGAGCGGATGCCGGCACGCGCTCGGCGGTCGCGGCCGCCGGAGCGGTACAGTCCCACCGCTTCCCCTGGAGCCGTGCGCCACACTGGGAGCCCGAATGCGGACCCTCCAGGCGGATCGGCCCGGCCTGCACAGCCAGCGGCTGGCCGGTCCCCTGAGAGTAATCCACGACGCCGGCGCGGCTCTGCCAGGCGGGGCAGGGTGGGGTCCAGGTCCCCTCCCCCGCCTGGACGGCGTGGGAGTGAGCAGGCGGCGGTCTCCCCGCGGGGCGCGGTCCAGGCCCAGGGGACGACCCGGCGGAGGAGTGATGGGCGGGAGGCCTGCCAGTCGGGTGGAGCAGCAGGCACTCCAGCGCGGCGCACGCGTAGTGCGGCCGGTGTGGAAGAGGAGGCTGGTCAGCTGGGACAGACGAAGAGGAGACGGTCTGGATGCGGGCGGAGGCCTTCGGTGCGCGGAGGGATCGAGCAGCGGCCTGCCCCCACCGGTGATAGCGACCATCCGCGACCAAAAAGGACGTCGCCGCGATCGGAAGGAGAGAGGTCCAGCTCGGATGAGGCGGAGGGGTCAGCAGCGGGGGAAACGAGAGCAGCGGCTGCGGCGGCTCCGCCTGGGCAGCCTGGTGAGTGCCATGATTCATCCTTTTCTTCATTTTGTTTGAACCTGTGTCATTTACTGGGTATAGATAGGAGGGACCTAGCGGGTAGAGTTTCTGGGACTACCCGGCACACAGCGGCAGCGGGGTCTGCTGGGGCTGGGGCAGCCCCGGGGCAAGGGTTACAGCAGGGTGTTTCGCCGGTAGAGGCATGGGTTACGCCCGCCGCGGTGGCGCCTGGCTCGCCCCTGGGGGGGTTGACACAACGGGGGGGGAGACGGGTGTACCCGACGCCACGCGGGGCGAGGTATATGTCTGCTTCGAGGGCCCCCTGGGGGCTCACTTGAAGCAGGAGATGCGGGAAAAAATATGGCACGGCGAGTACGTGGACATATTTTCACTGCTCCCTTTAGAGCGTTTTCATCTGGACCGGGTGCGGTCGGAGGAGTCCCGCCGGGAGGACGAGGAGCGTAGGCGGTCACGTTTTATTCCGCGGACATTCGCCAATTGGCTACAGGCGTTTGCCATTTTGGCCAGCGTTATAGGGGAGAGGCAGCCAGAGTGCTGCTCGCCCCTATTCTGCTATCTAGACGCCATTAGCGAGGCACACCGGGTGTACGGGGGCTTGGCGTGGTTGCGGTATGACGAACAGTTTCGGCAGCGGAAGGCGCTGCGGTCGTCGATACGTTGGGATCACAAAGACATAGGTCTTTGGATGAAACTGATGACGCCCACGCGGGGAGGTTCTTCCCAGTTTTTTCTGGGGGGGGCGGCGGTTCAGGCGCCCCGGGACTGCTGGTCGCTAAGCGAAAGGGGTTATGCTGGCAGTTCAATGAAGGCAGCTGCCGCTTCGGGGTTGGTTGTAGGTTCCGCCACGAGTGTTCAGGTTGCAGTGGTCCCCACCCCCTCTCCCGCTGTGTTAGACAGGGTAAGGGACGTGCCGGTGATGCTGCGGGAAAGGGGGAGGACTCCGGTGAACGTTCACAGGCTGCTCCCCTTCCTAAATAGGTATCCGGACCGGGCGGCGGCCCGGTTGTTGGAAGCGGGTTTTACGGAAGGTTTTAGGATCCCATGCTCGATGTCGGTGTTTCCCCCATTTGCTGACAACTTGCGGTCGGCCCGCCTCCACCCGGAGGTGGTGTCGGGTAAGTTGGACAGAGAAGTGGGGCTGGGCCGGATGGTGGGCCCCTTTCGTGACCCGCCACTCGATAACCTGGTGGTATCCCCCTTGGGTGTTGTTCCCAAAAAAGAGCCGGGTAAGTTTTGCCTCATTCATCACCTGTCATTCCCAAAAGGGGGGTCGGTCAATGACGCCATTGATCCGGAAGCGTGCGCGGTGTCCTACACTTCCTTTGATGCGGCGGTCCGGTGGGTACGTCGATATGGCCAAGGCTCGCTATTGGCTAAATCGGATATTGAGGCTGCGTTCCGGCTCCTTCCGGTCCACCCGGAATGCTTTCACCTGCTGGGTTGCAGGTGGAAGGAGTTGTTTTACGTGGATCGCTGTCTCCCGATGGGCTGTTCGGTATCTTGCGCATTGTTCGAACGATTCAGTTCGTTCGTGGAATGGGTGGTGCGGGAAGTTTCGGGCGTGAGCTCGGTTATCCATTATCTGGATGACTTCCTGTGTATAGGTCCGCCGGGAAACAAATTGTGTGGGGTGTTATTGGCCACGTTGCAACACGTTGCAGAGCGTTTTGGGATCCCTTTAGCGGCGGAGAAAACGGAGGGCCCGTCCACGCTGATGACGTTTCTGGGGATTGAGATAGATACGTTGGCCATGGAATGTAGGTTGCCAGGGGACAAACTGTCGGCTTTGCGGCAGGACATCCGGGGAGCGTTGGGTAGGCGTTCCATACAGTTGCGGGTCTTGCAGTCCCTGCTGGGCAAACTCAATTTTGCCTGTAGGATACTTCCTATGGGGAGGATTTTTAGCCGCAGGCTGTCTGCGGCGACAGCGGGCATGGCCTCTCCTCGTCATTTCGTGACGTTGAATGGGGAGCTCCGGGCGGATTTACAGGTATGGGATATGTTTTTACAGAACTTCAACGGTCGGGCGTTGTGGCAGGACGGCCCGGTAAGTAGTTCCGACTTGGAACTGTATACGGACGCGGCGGGGTCCTGGGGATACGGCGCCTTTTTGGGGGGCAAGTGGAGTGCGGAGCCATGGCCGGAGTCATGGCGAGCAGCCGGGTTTTGCAAGAACCTAGTGCTATTGGAATTGTTTCCGGTTCTGGTGGCACTGGAGGTGTGGGGTCCGGTTTTTAGCAACAAAAAGGTGAGGCTTCATTGTGACGACATGGGGGTGGTGCAGGTCATCAATCATTTGTCAGCCGCGTCTCCACCGGTGGTGAGATTACTTCGCCACCTGGTGCTGCGATGCTTGCAGGGTAATGTATGTTTGTATGTAGTTCACCTACCAGGGATCACTAACGGAGTGGCTGATGCATTGTCTCGCTTCCAGCTGGACAGGTTTCGGCAGTTGGCACCGGGAGCGGAGCAACAGGGGTCGCCGTGTCCGGAAGGGCTGTGGAGGATTGCATGGGAGTCGCCGCGGGCTTGATCAGGAGGTCGGTAAGTGAGGGCACCTGGCTTGCTTACGCGAAGGCATGGCAGGAGTGGTCGGACATGTTACGAGAGACGGGGGTGGGCCCGGGTGGCCCTGAGGCAGAATCGGTACCGTTATACTTTATTGGCAAAAACTTCTCTCTGGGAGTGTCGGTTTCATCATTGAGTAGGAAACTGGCCGGGGTGGCATTTTGGTGTAAGCTCTTGGGGGTCAGGGATTGTACGAAGGGGTTTTTGGTGCGCCAGGCGCTAAGGGGTTATAGAAAGGGTCGGGGTAGGCAGGATGGCAGGAGGCCAGTGACATTTGCGGTCCTTCAGCGCCTGGGGGGCAGGGTAGAGAACGTGTGCTCATCTTCCTACGAGGCGCTGCTGTTCCGCACGGCCTTTTGTTTGGCCTTCTTTGGGGCCTTTCGGATAAGGGAACTGGTGAGCCGGAGTACGGCTGTACACGGCGGTCTCCAGGTGGAGGATGTAACCTGCAGCGAGTCGGTGGTCATGGCACGAATACGACGATCCAAGACGGATCAGGTTGGTAGAGGGGCGATAGTACGCCTCTTCCCGGTTCGCGGTTCCGCGATTTGCCCGGTAGCGGTTATGAGGGAGTATTTGGGACGTCGCCCGGGGACGGGTGGGACTTTGCTAGTTCATGAGGACGGAAAACCCTTATCTGTTTTTCAATTTACGGCGGTTTTTAGGCGCTGTATGGCGGCGGAGGGTTTTCCGGCATCTGAATATTCTTCACACTCCTTCCGCATCGGGGCTGCTACGGAGGCAGCCCGGTGGGGCTTGGATGATGCAATAGTAAAGCGGATTGGTAGGTGGGAGTCGGACCGTTTTAGGATCTATGTACGTCCTCAGCTCATTCATGGGGCTGGGGCTGTTTGATAGATGGGGATGGTTGTAGGTGTTCTTGGTTTGTTATTTTGTTGTTGTTCTTTTACAGATGGCGAACCGGCTTTGGTGTGGGTGCTCGGGCACTCTTATGTGTTCTGGGGGGCCAAACGGGCCGATGTGCGACCGAACGGTCGGCAGTTAGGACTATCCCGGGACACAGCTTTGGTGAGGTGGATTGGGGTGCCGGGTTTGTTATGGTCTAGGGTCCTGCCGGAATTTAGGAAGTTTGCTGAGCTAGATAGGGCCCCTGATGTTTTAGTTTTACACGCAGGGGGGAACGATTTGGGTGTCCGTTCCATGCGTCACTTGATACGTGATATCAAGTTTGATTTTTTGCGACTCCAAACTGACTTCCCTAAGACAGTGATAGTTTGGTCAGACATAGTGGCCCGTACCTCTTGGCGTTTTGCCAGGTCAGTAGAAAAGATAAACAAAGCCAGGGTAAAAGTAAACAAGGAGGTTGGCCGCTTTATTGCCCGTAATGGAGGACTGGTGGTCAGGCACACCGACTTGGAGATGGATACCTGGCGGTATCTGAGGGGTGATGGGGTGCACCTCAATGCCGTGGGCATTGATCTGTGGAGCCTGGGGCTCCAGGATGGGGTGCACCGAGCACTGCGTGCGTGGAGGGGCTCACTGGCGTAAGGCTTTACGCAGTGAGCGGTGGCGGTTGGGGTCTCAGGAGGCCGGTCAAGTTGGTCTGTTTGAGGATCCATCGTAGGTATGGAGTCCTCAGTGGTGGTCAGTTACACAGGGTAACTGAAAAAGAAGGAATGTACCCGAGCCGGCGTAGTGCGGCTGGGATATGGGCGGTAAAATACAGATAGGATTGGTGACATGGGGGCCTCCTGAGATTCCTACTGGCTTAATAATAAATATGTTCGGTTTATGTTGTTTAATGGTCTTATTGTTTTGTTAAAATAAAACGGCCTAACGGCCAATTTCTCCATACGGTGTGCTGTGTCGTTATTTTAGGTTAAGGTATACGCATAAGGTCTACCCGGGTCAAGACAGGCCCGAAGCAAAAAAAAAAAAATAGGCGAAGGGACTTAATGACAGGGTGCCCTGGGCAGAGAATAAGGGGTTAAGGATGTCAAGGGGTGTGGAGCAGTGCAGGGGCGGGTGAGGGTTTTTAAGGAGGGGGCGTTGCCCACAGGCAGCAGAGCGGGAACAGCAGAGAATTCCCACCCTCCCTCCCTGTTATCTTCGGGGTTTTAATTGGTGATATTCAGAATGTGAAGGTGGCGGTTGGGGTCTCAGGAGGCCGGTCAAGTTGGTCTGTTTGAGGATCCATCGTAGGTATGGAGTCCTCAGTGGTGGTCAGTTACACAGGGTAACTAAAAAAGAAGGAATGTACCCGAGCCGGCGTAGTGCGGCTGGGATATGGGCGGTAAAATACAGATAGGATTGGTGACATGGGGGCCTCCTGAGATTCCTACTGGCTTAATAATAAATATGTTCGGTTTATGTGGTTTAATGGTCTTATTGTTTTGTTAAAATAAAACGGCCTAACGGCCAATTTCTCCATACGGTGTGCTGTGTCGTTATTTTAGGTTAAGGTATACGCATAAGGTCTACCCGGGTCATGAGTGTGGTTTGGGGTTCATTTTCAGTACAAAAAGCGGCAACCCCGAGCCACACTCGGGATTACACCTTACCTTTTCCCCGATCCCCCGATGTCCTCCCGCTGTGTCCTCCCGCAGATGCCAGTGTTCCTTTCAGATAAAGCAAACCTTCATATCTTGTAAAGGAAGTGACGCTCCTTCGCCGCCAGCTTGCTACACCTCTTACGCATCCACAGTACAGATACAGCAAAAAGTGGACATCTTATTACACCCACCGTAGTTTTGCATTCCCCATTTATTTGTAACAATAACCTGAGTTATATAATAAAATACAGTATTTAGAAATCCATTACACTCTTTTGATGTTGGATTGTAAAAGCAGCGGTTAGCCTGCTGATCGCACAGGTTTGCTGATCTGACACCACACCGCTGCTTTTGCAATTCAACATCAAAACAGTCTGATGGATTTAAAAAATATTGTATGTTATTATATAAGCTCCGTTTACTGTTACAAATAAGTGTGAAATGCAAAACTCCGGTGGGTGCAAAATGATGTCCGCTTGTCGCCTTCTCCCTGTATCCTTACTGCGGACGAGTGTGGGGTGTAGCAAGATGGCGGCGACGGCACACCACGTCCGTTACAAGATAAGATGGGTCGCCTAATCTGACAGAACACTGGCATCAGTATTGAGCGATAGTGATTTGTTTGTACAAATTTCAGTGTTTTTGGTTGATTACATTATTGGAATTTAATTTCTTATTATATTATTATTTTTTATAATTATTTATAATATATTATATTATAATTTATGATTTTGTGTTTCAAACTTTATCATACTCAGGATGTCTACTAAACTGTGAGTTATTCCTAAGAATTACAGGCCTACAATATAAAACAACACATTTAGGCTAGGTTCACACTGCTCCGATCTCAGAGATCGCATATGATTTTGCACCGCACTGCAGTATGAACCATATGCGATCTCTGTGCGATGCAAAATCAGCCATAGAGATTGTATGGCTGCATTCGCATCGCAATCGGAGCAAACTCGCACAGGACCCTTTTTTTTCGCAGGGTCAGAATTGGATCGCATGGTGGTTCACACCATGCGATCCGATTCCTGTGCGAGTTTGCAGTTCGCAGTGCGATATGCATACTCATTTGGGGGTGTCATTAACATTGTATTGACACTCCCCAGAGATCGCATATGGCAGTGTGAACTGCCGCTCAGAGACCTGCGATGCGGGAACCCGCAGTGAATTCGCAGGGTTCCCGCACTGCAGCAGTGTGAACCTAGCCCAACATGCAAAACAATGTACCGCTTTGACAATCAAAATATTGACATAATCAGACTGCCAAGGAGGTTAATAAATCATTTTTTGTGTAATTCTCTTTTGCTAATAGGTGTCCCTCGTTCCAATCGTAATGGATTGATAACTGTCATGTTTGCTTTTGCACTCAACCGAACTGTCAAATCATCAAATTGGATGATGGAGGTCAGCAGAGCTTCTGCTCATTTACTAAGCTCTGGAGCAGCTGCACTTGCAGAGTGCACAGTCTATTTGCTTTTAGTAAATCAACCCCTAAGATGGCAGCTTTCTTGGCAGTAAAGCAAAGGAGGGTTTAGTTCCATTTTAAAGGGGTTGTAAATCCTTAAGGTTTTTCACCTTAATGCATTATGCATTAAGGTGAAAAACCTCCTGTATTGCAGCTCCCCCCAGAGCCCCCCTTTGACCTACCTGAGCCCGATTGTTCCAGTGACGGGGATGAGCACACCCACTCCAGCCGGTGGCTTGGGTCCTCATTGGATGGATTGATAGCAGAAGGAGTCATTGGCCCCAAATGCTGTCAATCAGAAGGGGAGGATCAGAGGAGACAGGATCAAATGGCTTTTTTCACAGTGCAGAGGATTAACCCCTTAATTTCCACAGTGAGTATAACAAGCATGCTTTACTGCATATACAGACCAATTTTACTGTTGTGGGTTCAGTAACACTTTAAAAACGATGCAAATCTCGAGACACCCCATTCTAAAATGTAAAAACCAAACTAATGCAGCAACATCCACACATGTATGACACCCAACGTCATTTATTCTTCCAAAGCAAATAGAACTTTGAACAGTGCTACTGACTAGTATTGCAATGTTTCTCTTCTCCCTCACTCAGCTAATGTGACCCCAGTGTTGATGGAGAGGGGCAGGGGAGGGGCAAACAGGCATGTGGTGCAGGAGCCCAATGTCCTCCTTATCAACTGATGGCGTAATTGGTTGGTTATTAGGATGTTGGTGGCTGGAAGGATGTAATGGTACACCATGAAATCTTGTGACTTTGTGTAACTAAAAGGTAGGTGATCCACCCGCTGGCTTGTTTACAGTTTTTAGATAATTTTTAGGCATTTGCCAGGGCACCCCCTGAAGATACCTGCCATGGTTCCCTTGTTGAGAAAGGTTATTTTAGACTGATAGGGAACTCCTAGAACTGTGAATCTCGGTGCTTGGAAAAAGGGGGAAAATATTGACCACATATTAAGCTATTTAAACTGGTTACATAGTTACATAGATAGGTATATAGTAGGTAAAGGTGAATAAAGACAACAGTCCACCCAGTTCAACCTGTGTAGGGGTGTGCGTGTGTAGAAAAATCATTTCCCATATCTCTGTATATTGTTATCCCTAAGATACGTGTCCAAGACTGTTTTAAAACTATCCATACTTCCTGCCGACACCACCGATTGTGGAAGAGAGTTCCACATCTTTACCGCCCTGACAGTGAAAAACCCCTTACGCAGCTTAAGTTAAATCCGCTTCGCTCCCATTCTCAGCGTGTGGTCCCGTGTCCTCTTGTACTCCCTGGGACTGAAACGTTTCATACTTACGCTGGGATCACCGTTGAGATATTTGTATATTGCTATCGTATCTCCTCTCTGTATACATGTGCACGTACATACACACATAGAACATACTACATATACATTACACTCTCAAGCGTCTCTTCTCCAGGAAGAATAAATTTAGCGATTGTAAACGCTCCTCATATTTGAGGTCCTTCAGTCTCCATGTTAATTTAGTTGCTCTTCTCTGGACTCCCTCCAGCTCCAGCACATCCTTTCTGAGGATTGGTGACCAGAACTGGATGGAATACTCCAGATTTGGCTGAGCCAGAGTTTTATAAAGTGGCAGAATAATGGTCTCATCTCTAGTGTAGACTTCCTTTTTAACCACTTGCCGACCGCCTTGCGTAGATAAACGGCGGCAGTGTGGTTCCGCTGCGCACATCGGCATCTATCAACGCTCTCATGCCCGCCGCACTGTGCGTGAGTGTGGCCGCGTGTCGGGCAGACTCGATGTCGGCTGGCGACCCGCGATCACCTTCTACAGAAGAAGAATGGGGAACCGCCGATGTAAACATGGCGGTTCCACCGTTCTGACGGGGCATAACAGAGATCTACTGATCGCTGTAATTGGGATAAGTTAGATCTGTCATGCCCCTGCCAGCCCAGCCCCCACACAGTTAGAACACACCCAGGGAACACACTTAACACCTTGATTGCCCCCTTAGTGTTAACCCCTTCCTTGCCAATGACATTTATACAGTAGTCTGGCTATTTTTAGCTCTGTATATATGTCAATGGTCCCAAAAAAGTGTCAAAAATGTCTGATCTGTCCGCCGCAATATCGCAGTCCTGATAAAAATCGCAGATCGCTGCCATTACCAGTTAAAAAATATAATAATAAAAACAGCATAAATGAAATCTCATGGTTTTTAGACACGATAACTTTTGCGCCAACCAATCAATAAACGCTTTTTGCGATTTTACGTATCAGAAATATGTAGAAGAATATATATTGGCTTAACTTGATGAATAAATTCGTTTTTTTTATTGGGATATGTATTATAGCAAAAAGTAAAAAATATTGTTTTTTTTTTCAAAATTGTTGCTTTTTTGTTTATAGCGCAAAAAATAAAAACAGCAGAGGTGATCAAATACCACCAAAAGAAAGTTCTATTTGTGGCAAAAAAAGGACTTCAATTTTGTTTGGATACGATTTTGCACGACCGTGCAATTGTCAGTTAAAGTGACGCAGTGCCGAATCGCAAAAAGTGCACCGGTCAGGAAGGGGGTAAATCCTTCTGGGGCTGAAGTGGTTAATGCGTGCTAAAATTCTGCTGGCTTTGGTAGCCGCAGCTTGACACTGCATGCTAGATTGTAAGCTCTAATGAGCAGGGCCCTCTAATTCCTCCTGTATTGATTTGTATTGTAAATGGACTGTCTGCCCTTATGTTGTAAAGCGCTGCACAAACTGTTGGCGCTATATAAATCCTGTATAATAATAATCATAATAATATTGCTCAGTCTGTCATCTACTAGGACCCCTAGGTCCTTCTTCATCCTGGGAGCCCCTAGGGGTTCTCCCCCTAATGAGTAACTTGCGTTTATATTTTTTCCCCCAAGTGCATTACCTTACATTTTTCAATGTTAACTACTTCAGCCCCGGAAGGATTTCACACTTTAGGACCAGAGCCCTTTTTGCGATTCGGAGCTGCATCGCTTTAACTGACAATTGCGCGGTCGTGCGACATTGTACCAAAACGGAATTTGCATCCTTTTTTTCCCACAAATAGAGCTTTCTCTTGGTGGTATTTGATCATCGCTGCGTCATTTCTGATCGCCGCTATAAACAAAAGAAGAGCGACAATTTTGCAAAAAAAAAACAAATTTCTTACTTTTTGCTAAAATACAAATCCAAAAAAAATATAAAAAAACATTTTTTTCAACAGTTTTGGCCGATTTTATATTCTTCCTCATATTTGTAATTTAAAAAATCGCAATCGGCGTTTATTGATTGGTTTGCGCAAAAGTTGCCGCGTTTACGGATGATGAGAATTCATTTTTGGGGTTTTTATTTTTATTTTATTTTTCTACAAGTAATGGCGGCGATCTGCGATTTTTAGCGGTACTGCGATATTGGGAAGGACATGTCGGACCATTTTGACACTTTTTTTTGGACCATTGGCATTTATACAGCGATCAGTGCTATAAAAATGCACTGCTTACTGTGTAAATGCCATTGGCAGTGAAGGGGTTAACCTGGAGGGGGCGCTCTAAGGGTTAACTGTGTTCCCTGGGCGTGTTCTAACTGTATGGGGGCTGCCCTAGCAGAGGAAGGGGAGTGATCATGGCTTCCATATAGAGGAAGGCTGTGATCACAGCCCTTCCCCATCTCACAGAACGGAGATCCGTGTTTACATTCACGGACCTCCGTTCTTTCACTCTGGAGGGGGCATCGCGGGTAGCCGGCGGAGATTGAGTCCGCCGCACCCGCTCCCTGGCCCCCCGGACACAGTGAGCGCGCGAGTGCGCCTCTGGCGGCGCGCACGCGCTCACAGTGCTCGATCTTGCAGCCGCCGTCATATGACGGCGTTTTGCGATATCGTACCACCTTGTCGCCGTCAACCTGTGGTTGGTGGTCGGCAAGTGGTTAAACTTCATTTGCCATCTAGTAGCCCACTCCATTCATTTATTCATGTCTTCTTGTAAGGTTTATATATCCTGCTGTGTTCTTATTGCCTGGCTACAATTATCCCATAGTCTAGAAAAAGACCGGGGTTTATTTTGGGGGAGTTTAGTCTAAATTTTCACAAAGGGAAAAATATTTGTCTTTAACATTCCCGACTCCTGAAACTTGTAACAAATGACAATTATCTTGACAATAATTAAAGAGGGGATGTAAGAAAAACAGACATGGTGTCATGGTGCCTGGGAGGAATGGAATGTGGAGATTCTTTATACAAACCTCCCTCCTTATCACCCTCTCAATGTGACCTTTCAGGTTTTGGCTACATGAGATAGTCTGAGGTCCATTGAAAAGTGAAGATACTTCTTTTGGGTGATTGCTAAAGGCCATACTTAATGCATCCAACTATTAGGTTTGTGTCTGTTTCTAAGGTCAGGTTGGGTTACACAGAGTGGGAATTATTTTCATGGAATACCTATTTAACTGTGTGGACCAAATGCATGATTTAGTAATATACTCAATTGTTCTAAAATATTAGGGCAGGTAGAAGATACTGGTTCTAAAGATGAGTGAACCCACAGGTTTGCACATTTTTCTTTGGTGACCTACTATTTTATCTTTTTTTTAATATATATTTAACAACTTGACGACCGTATAACTTACATATACGTCAGCAAGGCGGCTCTGCTACGCAGGATCACGTACCTAGTACATGATTCTGCACGTCCGGGTCTGGGGCGCCGGTGGCGGCCCGCTCCCGCTGTGATTATACACTGCAGGAGCTGATCGGCTGGTACCGCATGGGCTCGATGTCCTCCAGCACCTGCCGATCCTTCGGTACAGAAGGAGAACAGCGACCTGTAAACCAGGCAGATTGCCATTCTGTCAGTACAGAAGGCATGGATCCTGTGTCTCTGCAAAGCAGGAACACTGATCCATTCCTTCCCCTATTATGAGCACCTCCCCCACAGTGAGAAAACACCAGCTAGGCACACAGTTAACCCTTTGATCGCCCCTGATGTTAACCTTTTCCCAGCCAGTGTCATTAGTACAGTGGCAGTACATTTTTTTAGAACTGATCACTATACTAGTGTCCATGGGCGTCCGCAGAAATTTTTTCAGGGGGGGCATCATTTTAAGGTCACCCATGCTATGCCGCTTTTTGACATTATCACATTATCACGGTCAGAGACTGCAGACATAGTACAGGAGATGGTCAGAGACTGCAGACATAGTACAGGAGATGGTCAGACACTGCAGACATAGTACAGGGGATGGTCAGACACTGCAGACATGGTACAGGAGATGGTCAGAGACTGCAGACATAGTACAGGAGATGGTCAGAGACTGCAGACATAGTACAGGAGATGGTCAGAGACTGCAGACATACTACAGGAGATGATCAGAGACTGCAGACATGGTACAGGAGATCGTCAGAGACCGCAGACATACTACAGGAGATGGTCAGAGACTGCAGACATACTACAGGAGATGGTCAGAGACTGCAGACATACTACAGGAGATGGTCAGAGACCGCAGACATACTACAGGAGATTGTCAGAGACTGCAGACATACTACAGGAGATAGTCAGACATTGCAGACATAGTACAGGAGATGGTCTGAGACTGTGGACATGGCACACAAGACGATCAGAGACTTCATACATAGCCCAAGAGGATAAGGACCTAGTGGGCAACCCCCGATCCGATCTCTGATTCCAGGGGGGGCAATTGCCCCCCCTTGCCCCTATCTGCAGACGCCCATGCTAGTGTCACTGGTCCCCAAAAAGTGTCAAAAGTGTCAATTAGTGTCCAATTTGTCTCCGCAATATCACAGTCCCACTATAAGTCGCTGATCGCCGCCATTACTAGTAAAAAAATAAAAAAATAAATAAATAAAATTATCCCATAGTTTGCAGATGCTATAACTTTTGCGCAAACCAAGAAATATACGATTATAGGTAAATCTTCCAGATGTCAAGTGGATAAAGACACTATTGTGTCCCCATGGAGCTCCTCTCATCACCTCTGAGTTCTATGTAATCCACTACTGATAGCTCTCCACACGTAAGATAGGTGGGTTCATTCCTAAAAGTGAACTTTAGTAAGCATTTAAAAATTTGGTAGAAATAATGCTTTGTTTTTTTTTGTATTATTGAAGAAGATACATACTATGGGATCTAGTTATACAAAAAAAATGCTTTGCAAAAATCTCAGCATTTGCAAAGCCATCAAAACTAGTACCTGTAATCTGCCTAATATTTTTATTTCCTGTGATTATGAGCTCCATCTAGTGGCTTGTAATGCAATATTTTACTGAGATATCTCAATCTGGAAAATACTGCCTTATGGCCACTAGATGAAGCTAATGATCATAGGAAATAAATATATTAGACCTATTATGGGGGTTATTCGTAATGGCTGTGGGAACACCGCGGGATTCACACAGTGATTTTTTTCTTATTTATAAATAGATCCCCATGTCTCCTCTGCAATAAGGGATCCCTACCTTCCTCCTCAAAAACATCCTAAACTGCACACTACGCAGTTCAGTGTACAGTTTTGACACATGCCAGGTGCCAGGATGAATGCACTCAGATATGTTATCCCAGCTAGGTCAATCAAGATGGACAAAGATACAGAACCTGGAAGAGGCTGAAAAGATGTTTGCACTTGCAAGCAGTGTTGCCAACCTTCCGCAGCGTTTTTTACTGGCAAAACATGGAAAATTTACTGGCGGAGCACATTTTTTTACTGGCAACCTGTAAAATAACTGAAGACAATTGATATTTAAACACAACATGGAAACACTGACAATAGCCATATGAAGTAGTTTGTCCGGTTTACGCTTAAAAGTCAGCACAGCATGACAAATTATCAGACCCTGATATTTATAGACAATTGTAAAAATCACTGATTTTTACAAACTGTCAGTAAATTTACTGGCTGTTGGCAACACTGCTTGCAAGGGAGCTCATGGATGTCGCATGTCTAAGTACCTTTTCCGTAATTGATATTCAGCTGCCAGATTACCCAGACCTTTCCCAGCCTGTCTGCAGGGAAACATAAGCAGGAGGAGCTTCTAGTCCCCTGCTGCTGGTCACATGTTCAAAATAACAAAAAAACAGCCTTTGGAATACAGAAATAAATAACGCATATTTGCGAACAGAAGAGTTAAAAAAAAAGTACTTTGGTACGCAAACTCCACTTCTGTTCACGAATACACGAGCCGCGGCCGTCTTCCCTGCTCTGACACATTCATATTGAGAAGAGCAGTGCAAGATGAGAGTCTTAGGAGAACCTGTCCACTCAGATAGGGGTGTCTGCCCCCTGACTACCATGAGGGTGGGCTCACTTGATTGGGAATCATGGAAAAACAGTTCATATGAATTCTACAACTTTGTCATGCCCTCAGATCTTTTCCTGGATGCACAGTGCTGTTTTCTGACCCCTAGATTAGTCATTTAAATTGGTGTTTGGGATTGTGTCAAACAAGGATTAAAGAGGAGCTATAGTTTTTTTTTTCTTTCTAGATGTACACATGAAAGAGGTCAGCTTAATGTAAAAGACCGTATGTAATATATAACCGGTTCCCGACCGACTTGTGTACATTTATTGCTGCACTCTGGCAGCGTCCCACAAATCGCCGTCTTTATACTCTGCAGGAGTTTGCCCGCGGCTCGGGCAGACTTGATCTCCTCCGGCGAGCTGCGATGACCTGGCAGAGAGGAAGAACGGGGAACCGTCGATGTAAACACGGCGGTCCCCCGCTCTGACAGGCGGCATGTAAGAGATCTACTGATCCCTGTCACTGGGATCAGTTAGATCTCTTATGCCCATGGTAGCCCAGCCCTCTCACAGTTAGAACACGCCTAGGGAGCACAGTTAACCCCTAGATCTCCCCCTGCAGGTTAACCCCTTCCCTGCCAATGACATTTACACAGTAATCAGTGGATATTTACATTTCCGATCGCTGTGTAAATGTCATTGGTCCCAAAAGTGTCAAAAATGTCCGCCCCAATATCGCAGTCCCGATAAAAATCGCAGATTACCGTCATTCCCAGTAAAAAAATAAAATTGTAAAAACGCCAAAAATTAATTCTCATGGTTTGTAGACATGGCAACTTTTGCGCAAACCAATCAATAAACGCAGATTGAGATTTTTTTTTACCAAAAATATGAGGAAGAATATAAATCTGCCAAAACCGATGAATAAATTAGTTTTTTTATATATTTTCTTTGGATTTGTATTTTAGCAAAAAGTAAGAAATATTGTTTTTTTTGCAAAATTGTTGCTCTTTTTTGTTTATAGCGGTGATCAGAAATGAAGCAGAGGTGATCAAATACCACCAAAAGAAAGCTCTATTTGTGGGGAAAAAGGACGCAAATTTTGTTTGGGTACAACGTCGCACGACCGCGCAATTGTCAGTTAAAGCGACGCAGTGCCGAATCGCAAAAAGTGCTCTGGTCCTAACATAGGAAATCCTTCTGGGGCTGAAGTGGTTAAAATCCTTTTTTTGTACATACATTTCATAATTTTATATATAAACAAAGAAAGTTCAGAATGGATTAACCTGAACCATATTGAACCCTATGGGAAAATTTGCCTCGGTTTGCAACCAATTCAGTTCACGACCAGAGTCGTCAAATTAATTAAGTTCATGAACCGAGGTATCACTGTATTTTATGGAAATAACATGGTGCGGGTGGATTTCTTCCCCTCCAGCCTATGTCTTAGAATAATAGGGAGATGAAGCCTCCATTAATCTACATGTAATATCCCATCCCCATTGTGTTTAGGGTGTTAGTGGGCATACCGGAAGAGGGAGGGAGTGGCCTGTCATTTACCACTGTGTATACGCCCACATGTGTGACTCTATAGTCACATGGGCTGCTCAGATGTAAGAGGGGGGAAATGCTCAGCATAGAAACACACTGAAAACTGAGCATGTGCAGAGTTGCCGCCACAGCTGCAAAATCCCTAGCTGAATTGGGGACAGAAGGTGGAGAAAGTGAACAGCTTTAATTTCAGCTGCATCAACCAGGCTTTTTGCAGAATACAGAAAAGGAATCTCATAGTGACTGAGTGAGTATGAGCGAGTAGCATTTAATACACAATTCATTGATAGTTTTTTTATGATGTAGGTTTAGTGACACTTTACGTTTAGTTCCACTTAAAGCTGTGCAAATTCTCTCTCTATGCCTTTTTCTCTCTGATTTATGCATCGCTAATCAGATTAAAACTTACAAGTCTGAATTTGATTGATAGCTGTAAGAAGCGTTTTAGTGCTAACATCATGACACAACAGGGATCCTACATGTGGAAAACAGCAAGGGGCTGCAAGGGGTGTTTTTCAGAACACCTCTAATGCATAAGTAAAAAAAAAAAAAAGTAAGAAGAGGGGTTGAAGACCATCAGATTACTGACAAAACAGTATTTAATGGACTGGGGCACCGAAGGCATTCCTAGGTGAAAAGCTGAAGCACTGATCAGGCCGGCTATGTTCAAGGTAATCATTTGAAAAGTTTAGCAGCATCTGTGTTAATGTACTTTATAATAACTCTATGAATACTTTTCTTTTACGTCAGCATTGAACCTAAGAACTAGAAACACAGCTGCATATTCCTTTTTCTTTTCTAAAATGTTAATTCATGTTCTAATGGCTAGGAACATTTTACAATTGGATTTACACCGATCAGCCATAACTTTATGATCACCCACCTAATATTAAATAGGTCACCCTTTAGACTTCTGAAGGTATGCTGTAATATCTAGCAGCAAGTCATCAGTAGCAGATCCTTTAAGTCCTATACATTGCAAGGTGGGGTCCCATGAATCAGACTTGTCTTTCCAACACATCCCACAGATCAGTGTTGCCAACCGCCAGTAAATTTACTGACAGTTTGTAAAAATCAGTGATTTTTACAACTGTCTATAAATATCAGGGTCTGATAATTTGTCATACTGTGCTGACTTTTTAAGTGTAAACTGGACACACTACTTGATATGAGTATTGTCAGTGTTTCCATGTTGTGTTTAACCTGTACAGATCCGCGCTATAGCCGAAAGACGGCTATACAGCGCGGATCTCAATCTCCGGGACGACGTCAATAGACGTCCGCCCCTTTGCGCGCTCCCAGCCCGCAATCGCGGGCGCGCAGCAGGCAGAATCTGTGATCGCTGTGTCCCTTGGACACAGCCTATCACAGATCGCGGTAAACGGCCAATCACAGCGGCCGTTTACCACGTGATCGGCGGGTCCAACGAAAGATGATCTCAAATGTAAACATATGAGATCATCTCTCGTTGCCTGCCTTCTCTCCTCACACAGACACCGCTGTGTGAGGAGAGAGAGAGAGCGATCTGTTACAGTAAGCATTACTGACTTAAATCTAATTGCTGTGCCCATCATAGTGCCCCCTGTCAGTGCCACCTGTCGTTAGTGCCACCTGTCGTCAGTGCCACATCTTGTCAGTGCCACATCTTGTCAGTGCCACATCGTCAGTGCCACATCGTCAGTGC
>BLSH010445410.1:849137-859326 GCA_018402905.1 Glandirana rugosa
CCTCATTAAAGAAGTTCGAAAACAGACAATTTTAACCGGTCATAAAAAAATAATAAAAAAGGTGAACAAATATAAGGAACAACTTGGGGCACTATTTTCGATTCAGTTTAAGTAATAATAAGAAAAAGAAGAACCACAAATTATTTCATAAAGATAGATTAACACGATAATATAGAAACCAAAAAAGGTCTCACCCAGATACTATAGGAAAAAGAAGTTTGAAGAATTACTACATGAGACGAACACACACCATCAGAAGATCAAACATCGTCAAAGAAGAATTTGTTCTCTATATACTAAAACTCACTTCAAACCAACAGACAAGAATGGTTACATACCTATCAGCAGCTGCCACCACCCACAGTGGAAACATAATATACCTAAAGGACAATTAATGTGTTTAAGAAGAAACTGCTACAAACTAGAAGACTACCACACACAAGCAGAGTACATCATTAAGAAGTTTGAAGAAAAAGGATATCATAGACCCACTCTGGAAAAAACCAAAGATATAATAGCACAATTAGATAGAAATACTTTATTAAACACCAAGAAGAAAAAGAATAATAATGAATTTGACTTAGCTTTTATCACGGGGTTCAACAAGGAATATAAACAAGTGGAAAAAATAATAAAAAAATACTGGCCAATTTTAACAGACAAAAGCTTGAAGAAATTACTCCCCAAAAAAACAAAGTTTATTTATAAGAAAGCCCCCACACTAAGGAACCAACTGGTGCATAATGTAGTGGACCCACCCAAGGACATAAAAATCTTTAAAGATTTGAAAGGCTTCTACAGATGTCAAAGATGCCAACCATGCAGAACAATCAAAGATCAACCCAGAAGAATACATAATTTTAAATGCTACGTTTATGGGACACAATATAATATTAAATCATTGATCACATGTAACACAGCCTATGTTACATATATCATAGAGTGCCCGTGCCGAATTTTATATGTAGGAAGAACCACTAGACCCTTACATAAGAGAATCAGTGAGCACATCCGCAACATCAAGAAAGGGTTTCCAAAGCACAGTCTATCAAAACACTTCAAGGAGAAACATAACAAAGACCCCACACTGTTGAAATTTTACGGCATAGACAAAGTCAATCCACATTGGAGAGGAAGCAACAAAAAACAGCTAATCTCCCAGAATGAAACTATGTGGATACACAAATTAGGTAGCCTCACCCCGGGGGGCTTGAATGTGGACATTGATCTTAACTGTTTTATCTCTAATTTTTAACTCCCCACCGATTTTAAACGATGCGATCAACTACCTGGATTTTTTTAAATATTTTTTTTTTTTTCCCACTCCCCAGAATTTAGCTTTACAAATTAATCGTCTGCCTCTTAACGAATACATGAAACACATACATTGTCTCATACTAGACCACTCCTACCTTGCAACATTGCTACCTCCCAATACTTACAGTCCATAAATACCAGGATTTTAAACACCACATAATCAAACAAAAGGTCTACTGAGTGTGTAATTATTTTTAATTTTTAATTTTTATTTATATATTCTTATGTACTTTTTATATGGTTATGCTCATTGTCATCATTTTTAACCCAAGTAGGGTATTAGTTTTAAAATAATCCCTATTTTTTGTAATGTAGTCACTGTACTTTTATGGGCTTTTAAAATGTTTAGATCGCTTATTGTACTTTACTGGAACTTTTTGCATAGACGGAGACTCCACTGCGATACATCAAAAAATTTTTATTTTAGCTTCCACTTAAAAATACGTTCTGATCCGTCCACTACAGATTACCTCAGAAGGGCAGGTCCTAGTGGAAGAGAATTTATTATCGACCAATAGCACACATGAACGCAGTGAACTCTCCGCCCCGGCCACGGAGATAAAGTACGTCTGTTCCATAGCTAGGTACACCTTTGAGAACGTCTATGACGAAACGCGTCAGTTGACCTAGCAGGAAGTCCAACGTCACATCCGGTTCTCGGTGAGAGGAAGCTGGAACGCACGCTGTTTAGCGAGGAGAGCTGCAGAGCTCCCCCACCAAACCGACTCTCTCTTACCGGCTCTGTGATTACATTTGGACTCAACCAACAACCCTAGTTTGCTTACCCTAGCCCATCCTTTTTTAACTTTTGGAACACTTTGTTTTCCTCGTTTTTACTACTCAATGTATCCTAATCCCTTTTCAATAAAACAAAGGATACACTAAAACACGCTACACTATGGAGTCCTCTCTGTTTTTTATCTTCTAAACACGTCGGAAACATACCCCGGGACACCCCTATATCTGCAAGAGCGGAGAGCTTTAAACCAGGAGGAGGAATCCACCCCACAGAGGGAGAACCCCCCAAAGGCCAGCAGCGGAATATCCCAAACCCAGGAACAAGTCTTCAGGATTAACAAAGATAGGCACTTGGCCCCTGCAGGGGCAGTGCACTCTGGTAAGGAGGAAATCTAAAGGGGGAGCACGAGTGCATTCACACCCCAGGTCACGAATTATACAAGAAACAATCACTTGAAGTCACAAATTTTTCACTATATGGACTGGTTTATTATATTCTATACTATTTATTAATTTCTACAGTATGTTCCTACTACAAACCATCCACTAATCAGGACATTGATCTATGACCAAATCAGAAATAGTGGGATATACTTTATTCATCAATTCATCACATACTAGGATGAATATGGTTTAGTATTAATGTGCGTTATCTACACTTGGTTTTCATATCTTCTGCAATAAGCACCTACACTGAAGAAATCACATTCGAGCACTTTTTTATCATTTTTTACCTATTTATTGTCACAAGTCATTCTTATGGTTTACTGTTTACATGTGAAATAGCACTTTTTACAATTGTATACATGCACTTGCACTTTTCAGACTATATGTTTATATGTACGTATATTTATTCACCACCAACGGGTACAAAAGACGTTAGCAAATAAAGATAAAGGAGACACATGCACTTTAACTGAGAGCCAAGAAAAGTGCCTCATCAGAACATATGATCACAGGACACCAAGGACACATTTATCTTCCACTACTTAGACAGCGCCACATCCAAGCACCACCTTTATCTATTTCACATCCCACCTACGGGAGGGAATTTTTGGAGGGCAGCAGTCTAATAGCACAACCCATAAGCGCGGTACACACCCCCAGTTTATCAAGAGAAGCCTGCAGCTGCATAAGACCCAAGAGCCCCTCTACTCCATCTTGTGGCCTTATGTAGACAGCGGAATACCCAGCTACATGAAGATGTAGCAACCCATTTCCTCGTGGTGGCGCAAAGAATGACAGAATTGAGATATAAGATTACAGAAACAGTATTTTAAAACATGTTTGAGATTCCTAATTAGCAGGTGGAGGGAATCCTAAGGAGTGTTTTTTTTGGCTTGCACAGATGATAGGGGCCACTGGAGAAGCAGCAGGGACTGAATGACTTAGGTGTAATTGACCAAGTTGCAGGCTAGAATTGGAAATTCCTCCCAGGGCAACCCAGAGAGGATTGTTTGAATGGGAGAGGCCCTAGTGGAATGGCTATAAACCCAAATCCTAGTGATGCTCCATCCACGAAAATCTAACTAGGGGAGAGCTCAGCCTATTGAGGTTCCTTTCATGGCAGAGAAAAGCACTTAGGGTGTGCTTACACTGGGCATGGTTGAACTGAAAAAAAAAACTAGTTAAATTGTCCCCACTCCCCTGCTTGTCTGAACTCACACCAGACATCATCACATCTGCCAACCAGATCACATTGATCCCTGCCTTCTTTGTTCAGTGATCTGTGGAGAGTTCTGTGGTTTGTATTTATAGTAAACTGAACTCCACCAGAGAACACGTGAACCTTGCCTGGGACCACCTCTTTCAAGTGATCTCATATGCATTTTGCTTAATTGTTCCCAGGCACAGTGATGAACATTCACACTACATAAATGAACCTGAGTAAGGTGGTGAACCATGTCCGGGCACTGTTAAAATTGCCAGTGTGAGTGCACCCTTTGAGTTGGGCACACTAAGAGGTAAGTGTGACCCAAGAGTTTTTGAGATCCATCTGTAGAGCTGCAGCAAGAGGGGCATTAGGGAAAGTCCTGCTCCCTCTGGAGTATGACCATTGCTCTATAAAATAAAGGTGACTTGTGCTAGACCACAGTACATAATTGCAAAGTGTTGTCTCTGTTTAAAGAACAGAAACAGAGTCGATAGATCTTCTTTGCTGCCTATTAGATTGAGTGCCCAGTAATTTGGTATTGAATTATACACTTAGTAAATTAGTCCCACTATGCTCTGCCCAAGCTAGCAGTAAATTGTCAGAACAGCTGCTATTTGCATGTTGCATTTGGTATAGCCATGTAATGGGTTCTTACAAGCTTTGGCCCTTCCCCTTCCACTGCACTGGGACCTGTCTTTCCCACCAAAGTTGGTAACAGAGGTCAAGTTCCCTGATTGGAGGGCTTTCTTTCCTCTGCTGCTAGGAGGAGTAGGTCATACTGCAGAGGAGTCACACTGCAATGAAAAAAGCAGACCCACGTTACGGTGTCAGGGAAGAGAATGACAACATGTAGCTAGAAGAAACTCATGGGTGTTAAATCTGGACTGTGCAGTGATATGCTGTAAATATTCAGAAAATATCTTTATGTTGTAGAATGACTTCCCACTCTTGTGTTGCGGGAACATGCGTGTTGATGCACTCATTACGGCAACCCACTGCAGCGTGTGAACAGGGCGCAGCATGATGTGTTGGCAAACAGAGAACAGACAGACACCAATGTGAATGAGAACAGTGTATTAAGAAAGTCCCAACAATGTACAATTAGACTTAGTGGGTAGGCACAGCCAACAGGAGCCACTTACAAAACAATAGCAGAGTAAGCTTGATATGATGCTGATGGCTTCTGCAGTGAGGAGCAGGAATACAGCTTGGCCGGTCCACACCCAAATAGGAGGCTTCTTGATAGGAGATAGCATAGTCCTTGCACTTTCCCTACTCCTCTGGAACCCCTCACTGCCGCTTTACACTGTCCCTGACAGACAGGGAACCTATCTCTACACTAACCACACATACAATGAGTGCCAAATCAGGTGACCAAGGACCTAAATAAGCTCTGCTGTCACCCAAGATGGCCATGGAAGTTACGTGGGGCACCAGCGTCCAATTGGACAGCTTATCCCCTGGTGACTGCAGGAAATCATAGAGGGACCAAGCTCCTCATGATTTTCCTCCCCTTCTGTATTGCCGCCACCTACAGCAGGGAGTACGGACTGCACCTACCAACAAACGCACATCACTTGCATTGGTGCATTGTAGTGCCATTAATTTGAAATGGCACCCAACTCACCTTGCCAACTGACACGGGAGGAAATGCATTAATGTGTTTTGCAGTGTGCTGCATGAAAAGGAACATGTTCGTTTTGTGGGATGGGCTGCCAAACACAGCTCGTGTTAATGTACGAATAAAAAAAAAACATTGATCCTGAACTTTTTAGGAGATTGTGCAGAATAAAATGAGGTAAAGCCGTCCTAAAGTGCCGAGGTTTAAACTGGGGATCATAAGCATGAGCTTGGTTTTAGGATTCATAATTTATAGTAATGTCAGAATTAAAATACAGTGATTAAAAATGGATAGCTATAAAAAAATTGTTTTTGATTATCTACTAATTAATTCCAGTATAAATACTACATTATGTTTCATTATTTTCTATTTCTTTTGTTCTATAAAAAAAAGGGAAAAATAAATAGTAAACCAAAAGTATAAATGCAGATAATTAAGATCTGAAGTGCAATAGGACAAATAACAAAAAACCCCATCTGTTGACATAAATATGAGAGCAGACTGTGTGCGATTTTTCCACATCTGTCATTCATGTCTGCTCAGCGAGAATAAGACTCAAATATCATTTTTTTCCTCTCTTTTGGCTCCCCATTCAGGATCTTGTTGTCAGCTAATATATTGCCCATTGGTGACTATTAATAAAACAATTTGCGTTGCTGAACTTACAAGACTAAGACTGCAAAGAGTATTGAAAATCGAGTAATATGATTTCATTTTAATCAGCTGTCTGAAGCATAATGAGCTCTCAGCTTCCATAAATGTGTCTAGTGCCTAAAATGACAAAGCTCAATTTCCTAAAACTGATGCTTTCTGGCGATAGCGAGCTTAAGTGATAGCCGGCGTAAATGGACGAAGGAAAAAAAAAAAAAAACAGAAATATCCATTTTATACTAATGGGATTATTTAAAGATCATTGTACGGTCATAGGGCAAGGCAAAAAGTCGAAGCAACGAGAGGAGACGTCTATGAAGCAGGTCTGGGGCACTTATTTCCATTTCATCGCCCCCGGGTGGAATTTGTATTGTTATTATCTCGATGCATTAGATGGCAAATTCTCGGAATGCTGTAGATCACCCCGGTGTCAACTAGTGATCTGTTTTTGCTTTGTTAAACACTAGCAGCCATTAGTAGAAGTGATCCCTGTTCAAAGACAAATATATTGAACAAGTATATTTTTGCAATTCTAGGTAGTTTCTAACTTATAACATTAGGGCTCTCATTAAAGTACCCCCAAGCTTTAAGACAGTGAACAATTTCCATATTTTAAAGTGGACCTGAACTCAAAATGTGAAGATTTGCTATTATATAGGGATGTTAATAGAGATGTTAATTGTACCTAAGCGTAGCTCTGATAAAATGTTCTTCTCATCTTGAACTCCTCCTGAAAAATAGCAATGCCTTGAGCCTCATATCTGTATACAGTATTAGCATTGTGAGATCATCTAAGGCACTGCTGCATAGGACTGCTAGGTTTGGGGGACAAGTTGAAGGGAGATTTGGTGATATCACTACTGTGCTGTTCACTATTCACCTTGCTGGAGAAAAAGCCATACCTGAGGACCTTCTGTTACGTTCATTTTGCTACTCTGTGCTTTCTGCCCCTCTTCTTTTGCTTCTGGACTATTACACTGCCAGTCATCAGTTCACCAATATTCAGGGGGTCAGCTCAGATATGAGGAAACAAACGCCTGTCTCTAGGAAGATGTCTGCTTCCACACATAGAGACATAGTGAAGTATCCCTGACTTGCCTTCCTGTGTATTACTTCCGCTACCATCCTGACTATGTTTCTTCAGTCCAGTCCTGCCAGTCTCATCCCGCTTCTTCCTCGGGCACCACCACGTCTGTGTTCGCTGCCCTGGTCCTACTACATCTCCAGGGGCAACAGAGGTCCTGTCATCTGTCCTGACAGACAAGCTAACCACAATCGGGATGACTGTGCTGCACTGTCCAGCAGGTCTACCTACATGTCACATGTGCTTCTTTGAGCCTAGCACACCATGTTCTCACCTTCAGGTGTGCTTGGCACTTATCTGCAAGGGAAGCCCTCTCGTCAAATTGGCCTCAGACCATGTACGTGACAGCGCAGCTGCTTCAGAAGAGGTCCTTTTTTGTTCTTACTTATACACAGAACCACTGGCTCCCGCCTATTTTTTGAGAACAACTGCAGGTCTTCAGCCAGCTACCACACATGCATACTTCTTCCACTAATGTCCTCTTTAGAGGGGTGCTCTTGTACCATCTACTCATTGAAATAGTGAATTGTTATGCAGTCACATGCTGCTTGTGGCTTCTGCTGGTGTTGTAAAAAGGTTTAGTTGTGTATACTTAAATGGTGACTGAGCAGGTTCCTAACAGTAAATTCTGACCGCTATTCTAATTTTACTCTGGCCTGCCTATATTTTTCTGTTCTGTATGTAGGCAGGTGCAGTCTACTTTTTTCACTGCAGGTGGTGCTATTCCATGGCAGCACTGCAGTTGGAGAGGACGCCAATAGGAACATGGTTCCTCTATATGGTTTCCTGGGTCACTGGGGAGCAATCCAATTGGATGCTGCTGCCCCATGTGACTCTAGCAGCCATCTTAGGTCAGGCAGACCCAAGGCCCTGGCTCTCAGGGTTGGCACGCATTTTGCAAATTGGTAGAGTAGGGACAGGTACCCCACCTGGCAGGGACAAAACTAGAGGCAGGGAAAGGTTCCTGACAAAGAGGGAAAGCATAGGGCTCACAACTTCTATGGACTTCTTTCTACTTCGGCAAAAGATGGACAAACCGCATTCTGCCCCTCCTAACAGGGGCTCCCAGCTCAGCTGAAACCTGCTGTCTACACACTGCTGGACCAGTAAGTGTACCCGGTTAGGTGGCCTCCCCTACAGGTATAATATGAACTGTCTTTGCATTATTTCAATACATGTTCTCTCATCACACTTGGATGTGTGTGTTATTGCTGCCGCACCACGCTGCACCCCACCTACATGTAGGTCACCTCCTTCCACCTTCTGCCTGTGATATGACTCCGCCTAAATGCACCCTGATGTGATCTTAGCTCATTTATACGTACTTTATGTACTAGGCATGTACTTTAAGCTGGTTGCCCTTCAGCTGGAAGTATTGCCAGGAGACATACACACCTCTGTGAGTTACCTGGCAAATAATTCTTAGGATTGACACTTTATGGAGAGTCTTATGTTGACGTTATGACACAGAGGAACCATGCCATGTTAAAAAGAACCCTATTGTCTTCTTTGATCATTGTGATACTAATTATTTGAACCCTTTGCTTTTCAGGATTTATTTTTATGTGTTTGTGGTAGGGTTTGCAGTATTGATAGGACTGTGCTATTTTGGTGAAATGACTGATTTCGCTGTAGGTGAAATCTTACCTAAGTGGAAACCTTCACTTTAGCTCATTAAAAAGTGATCCTGTTTAGCTCATGTGAAATATGCTTACAAAATTACAGTATATACTCTTTTTCTTTGTAAGTAGAGGATGTGTTTTTGGGTGTCTTCAGGATAGTTTCATTTAGTGATCTTTGTATTTTTTCTTTTTTGGTTGTGCACCATTGCTTTATAATTTTACTTTTACCTTTACGTTTACCTTACTGTTTATAACTTCTGTAAAGTAATGGAGCTAATGAAGGGCTTCTGTAACTCTCAGGAGGTATTTTAAACCCACTTGTACCTTCCACATTGACTCCAATGTATTTTGCCAAAAATTGTGAAATGTCATGTAAATTTCCTAATTTTTGCCCAAATTTCTGGCAATAAAAAGTCTCAATTTCACTCAGTAGCAGCAGTATCTTGACAGCTGATGATGAAAAGAGATGGCCTTTGTCACATATTACTTCGGTTGTCTAATAAATGCCACCCTTTAAATTCCCTACAATGATGTATAATAGTCACAGCCTTGGTGCCATTCGCCTATACTGGCCTGCACCTACAATTACATACCTTTGACATTCCATTCCTATTAATGATATGTATATATAGATAGGCATAGGTCGGTGTTATAATACAGAACATTTGCACTGAGTTATTTACTTTTATTAAGCTGCTGCTTCAACCGGTTTTCGGGATGTGTTAACTGGCTGTCAGAGCAATTCACAGCTCGGCCCCCAAAGCCATACATTTCCAAATCAATTTGCAAATTAAGAAGCCTGCTAATTTCTCTCAGACCTTCCCTGACCCACTCAGCATTGGAGGAAAATATTAGTTCTTGGATATAGGCCATTGTTAAAAAAAAAAAAAAATCAAGGGAGGTGAAAATCATGTTGTAAAGTTAACTTTTCATAATTTATACTGATTTTATATTGAAGATGATGTTTGAGGGTTTTTTTAACTTACCGTATATACTCGAGTATAAGTCGAGTTTTTCAGCACATTTTTTGTGCTGAAAAAGACCCCCCTTGGCTTATACCCGAGTCAGTGTCTGTGGGTGATGAGTAGATTCACATTAAACAGAGCCGTGCTGCTTCTAAGAGCTGTTCTGTGCTTTGTAACTGTGATTAAACACATTGGAATGCAGAGAATGCTGAGAGAGGTGTCAGATTCTCAGCTTGATGTCGGGAGGTGGGCGGGACAAGCTGATGTTAGCTGTTCAGTCCCACCCACCTCCTGATCTCCATGAAGAGCTGCAGCTCTCTCTGCATTCTTTGCATTCCAATGTGATTAATCACACTTACACAGCACAGAACGGCTCTTAGAAGCAGCACAGCTCTGTTTAATGTGAATCTACCTTACTCATCCCTTATGTGTTCTGGCTACAGTCTGTGTCCTGGATAAAATCCCTGTGTCCTGGCTACAATACCTGTGTTCTGGCTACAGTCTCTGTGTCCTGGCTACAATCCCTGAGTTCTGGCT
>BLSH010445410.1:892591-902593 GCA_018402905.1 Glandirana rugosa
GGAACAATTTCCACCGAAGGTCTAAGGTTATTCGGACGTCTGAGAACAGGGGTAGTTGTACCTCTGTTCCACGAAAACCCCCCCGGGGTATCAGGACGACCCAGGACGGGTTCCCCTGTACATAGTTACGTTTTTATTCAAAATTGGTGAACTGTTGACCCGTGAATTTGGGGGAAGGATTGGTCTGGTTAAAAGTCGAAAGTCGCGAGAGTGTGAAACTTACTGTTAATGAGTCAGTCCAGCGATGATTAAATACCACCAAAAGAAAGCTCTATTTGTGTGAAAAAAAGGACGCAAATTTCATATGGGTACAATGTTGGATGACTGAGTAATTGTCATTCAAAGTGTGAGAGCGCTGAAAGCTGAAAATTGGTCTGGTTAGGAAGGGGGTTTAAGTGCCCAGTTGTCAAGTGGTTAAAACTTATTTTTGCATTGATACATGTCCCCTTGGGCAGGACCCAGCAGGACTATGGGGCCCCCCCAAAAGCACCTTGTCTCCATGTTGATGGGGACAAGAGTCTGCAGGCTTATTGGAATCTGGAAGCCACCTTTAACAAGGGGGCCCCCAGATCCCGACCCCCCTATGTGAATATGGGGTACCCCTACCCATTGACCAAAAAAGGAGTGTAGTGTTACAAAAAACAGGCAGTTTTTGACAAGTCCTTTATTAAAAAAGACGTCTTCTTCCCCCGCTTCTTCTTCTTTCTATCTCCAGTCTCCCTCCATCTTCTCCTTCCCCGCTGCTTCTTCTGGTCTCCTTCTTCTTTCGGTCTTCCTCTGCTTCTTCCTTCTTCTTGTCATCTTTTTCTTCTTCCTCTGATGCTGCTACCGCTGCCAACCAGAGGCAACTCTCAGAATAGTCACCAAATTTTTAAAAATAAATGGCGTGGGGGGTCCCCCCCAAAATCCATACCAGACCCTTATCTGAGCATGAAACGTGGGAGGCCATGGATGGATAGGGGGGGACGAGCAAGTGCCCCCCTCATGAATCATACCAGGCCACATGCCCTCAACATGGGGATGGTGATTTTAGGCCCCCCCCACAGCACCTTGTCCCCATGTTGATGGAGACAAGGACCTCTTCATGACAACCCTGGCCGGTGATTGTCGGGGTCTGCAGGTGGGGGGGGGGGGCTTATCGGAATCTTGAAGTCCATTTTAACAAGGGGGCCCCCAGATCCTGACCCCCCATGTAAATGAGTATGGGTGACTCCGCCCCCTCTGACATCATGTTACGTCACCGGGTGGCCCAAACTGTCAAACTGAAGACAGCCCATTCTGGGAGTCACCCCTGGTCAGCAGCGGGAGCGGTGGTGGAGGAAAAAGAAGAAGACGACGAGAGTAAGGAAGAAGCGGAGAAAGACCGAAAGAAGAAGGAGAAGACCAGAAGAAGAAGTGGGAACGGAGGAGATGGAGGAAGACTAGAAGAAGAAAGAAGAAGAAGCGGGGGAAGAAGAAGACATTTTTAATTAAGGATTTGTCAAAAACTGCCTACTGTTTTTTGTAACACTACACTCCTTTTTTGGTAAATGGAAAGGGGTACAATTTAGCCCATACTCATTCACATGGGGGGGGGCGGGATCTGGGGCCCCCCTTGTTAAAGGGGGCTTCCAGATTCCGATATGCCCCCCGCCCACAGACCCCAGCAACCATCGGCCAGGGTAGTCAGGAAGAGGCCCTTGTCCCAATCAACATGGGGACAAGGTGCTTTGGGGGGACCCCAAAGCACCCTCCCCATGTTGAGGGCATGTGGCCTGGTATGGTTCAGGAGGGGGGCGTTCCCTCATTCCCCCCATCCTGACCTGCCAAGTTGCATGCTCGGATAAGGGTCTGGTATGGATTTTGGTGGGACCCTATGCTATTTTTTTTTTAAATGGCGCGGGGTTCCCCTTAAAATCCATACCAGACCCGAAGGGCCTGGTATGGATTTTGGCGGGGCCCATGCTGTTTTTTTTCCTAACTCTGTCATAAGGTTCCCCTTAACCACTTCAATACACTGTGTGATATATACTACACTGACTGCACCATATAGTCTAAACTGTATTGTATATACTATGGGGACTGCACTCTATAAAATTGTAATGGCATGCCCCAGTCAAACAGGTGCAGAAAAAATGGGCCTTGGGTGTTGGTGGTGGCAAAACACTGTTAACCACTCACAGTTACTCTTCTTGGGCCGGGAATGGGCCCTGCTGTTGTAAATTATTTTAAAAATTGTAATGACATGCCGCAGTCACACAGGTGCAGAAAAATTGGGCCTTTGGTGTTGGTGGTGTCAGAGCACTGTAAACCCTCTCAGTTACTTTTGTTGAGCGTAGGAACTGGCCCTGCTGTAAAAAAAAAATTAAAAAAAATGTAATGACATGCCCCTGTTAAACAGGTGCAGAAAAATTGGGCATTGGGTGTTGGTGGTAACAAAACACTGTAACTCCTCACAGTTACTCTTGTTGGGCACAGGAACGGGCCCTGCTGCTGAAAATTATTTCAACAATTGTAATGACATGCCCCTGTTAAACAGGTGCAGAAAAATTGGGCCTTGGGTGTTGGTGGTGCCCTAAAGCCAAAATATTGTTGGAAGCTAGCATCATCAGGATTTAAGTAGGAAAAGGATAGGCAGCATAGGCAGTCTTCAAGAGATCCTAGATCCCTAGCAAATTCAATCAGTTACATCAGCATCAGGGTCTTGATAGCTGCTGATCCAGGACTGATTCATTTTTATAAATGTGAGCCTATTAATGGAGTCTGTGGACAGGCACACTCTTTGATCCATTACAAACCCTCCAGCAGCACTGAATATCCATTCAGAAAGCATGCTGGATACAGGACAGGCCAGTAGCTTGATTGCATGTTGAGCAAGTTCCGGCCAGTGGTCCATCCTCAAGACCCAGTAACTCAGTGGATGCTCAGTTGGAAAGGTCTCCAAGTCTGTTCTTGCCCCTAGATATTCCTGCACCATATAATGAAGACGCTGCTAGTGGTTAACATCTAACACATCCTCTCATTCCCATTCAATTTCCATCCCCACTCAGTCCATTTCTTTTTCACTCCCACACCATCTCCCACTCACTCATCATACACACACTCCCATTCACTTCCATAACTGCCAGTTCCCCATGTGCACATTCATCCCTCAATGCATTACTTTTCACAGACCCACCATGCTGGAGCTGTTCCCTTGCTGTGCTGTGTGCCATACTGGCTGGGTGCCACTGCCACTTCTCTCGCCTCAGCTCCCGGCCTGATCGGCTACAGGCGTTAGGCATGCCCCGCAAGTGCACCGTCGGTACACTGACATGGTAAGCAACAAATGTTGGTTTTCACATCTGGCTCCCACAATACATATTAGAACATACCTAATTTTTTCAACATATTTTCTAGATAAAATTTAAGCTTGCTCCTGATGAGTGATGATCAATCACGAAACGCATAGAGCCAACAACTGCTTATCATATCCTACCCTAGTATCCCTTAATCTACTCTTAGGACTACCCCTACATGGGGCACCATCAAGCCATGGCATACACAGATTTTCTGTGCACATTTTATTGTACATATACTAATTTTAGATGAATCAGGGAACTGTGCAAACCCATGACAATTATTGCTATACATAGTTTTATCATTATGATGTATAATCATGCTGGTATTTGATATGTTACTGTTCAATCATGCTACTGTCTTTTGTCTGCTATATCTGACAACTATTATCAATATTTATACTTGTTTACTCTGATTTATACAATAAAATATTGATTATATATTATATATATATGGTTGCGTGCCTCATTCAAAGTCCCACCCCTTTTCAAATTTTAAACCCAAAATATTGTTGGAAGCTAGCATCGTCAGGATTCAGGAGGAATAGGATAGGCAGCATAGGCAGTCTTCAAGGGATCCTAGATCCCTAGCAAATTCAATCAGTTACATGAGCATCAGGGTCTTGATAGCTGCTGATCCAGGACTGATTAATTTTTATAAATGTGAGCCTATCTCTTTGATCCGTTACGAACCCTCCAGCAGCACTGAATGTCCATTCAGAAAGCACACTGAATGCAGGACAGGACAGTAGCTGGATTGCATATTGAGCAAGATCCGGCCAGTGGTCCATCCTCAAGACCCAGTAACTTAGCGGATGCTCAGTTGGAGAGGTCTCCAAGTCTGCTCTTGCCCCTAGATATTCCTGCACCATATAATGCAGACGCTGCTGGTAGTTGCTTGAAAATATCAGCCCTGGATGCTGAGGACTAAAGAATTGTTTAAAGGCATCGGTCATCCGGCCACCTTCTCCACCGTTCTTCCTCTGACCGAAGGAAGCCTCAGAAACACATTGCCCAGCACCAGGAAATGGTAACCTCCCAGGGTCTGGAAAGGCTTTGCAAAAAATTTTCTTCAAGGTATCCTGAAGATGTTTCATCCTCTGCTCCCTCTGCGAAGGCAGGGTGAGCTCTGCAAATTTACCCTTGTAATATGGATCAAGAAGGGTTGCCAGCCAGCAATGATCCCTCTCCTTGTTGTCACAAACCCTCTGGTCTTTTCGCAGGCTTTGCAGAATCAGGGAGGCCATGCAGCATAAGTTTGAGGAGGCATGAAAGTCCTCTGGGTCACTGTAAGGAACGACCTTCTCCCAGCCATGTACAACTACATGGGTTTCTGGGGACTGAAAACCATCCCTTGAAGACAGCTGTGTGATATCCTCTATATCCATGCTGACACGATCCTCATCCTCCTTCTCCTTTTCCTCCTCCTCTTCTTCCTGTGTGTTTGGCCATTCAGCAGGAATAATATCTGCATAAAGGGGCCTTGAGAGGAAAGAAAGTCTTTGTCTTCCTCCCGCTGTTCTGCCTCAAGTGCCCTGTCCATGATTCCATGAAGTGTGTGCTCCAGCAGGAAGACTAAAGGGACAGTGTCACTGATGCATACATTGTCACTGGTCACCATCCTTGTGGCCACCTGAAATGGTGACAGGTCAGTGCATGCCTACTAGATCAGTAGCCACTGGCGTGGCGAAAAGAAGCCAAGCTCCCCTGATCCTGTCCTGGTGCCATATTCACACAGGCACTCATTGGTGGCCCTCTGCTGTGCATGCAGAATTGCCAATGTTGAGTTCCACCTGATGGGCATTTCACAAATGAGGCGGTTGATGGGCAGGTTGAATTCCCGCTGAATGTCAGCCAGCTGAGCACTGGCATTGTATGACTGCCGGAAATGACCACAGACCTCTCTGGCCTGCCTCAGAATATATGGTTAGCCTGGGTACCTAGTCAAGAAACGATGCACCACCAAATTCAGGACGTTTGCCAAGCATGGAACATGTGTCAAGTGTCCCTGTTGGAGGGCAGAGAGAAGGTTGGTGTCATTGTTGCATACAACCATTCCTGGCTCAAGCTGCCGTGGCATCAACAACCTCTGAGCCTGTCCCACAGAGCTAACAGAATCTCTGCCCCTGTGTGGCTCCTGTCCCCTAGAGAGACCAACCGAAGCAACGCATGGCATCTTTTAGCCTGACTGCTTGCGTAGCCCCTTGAACGCTTAGGGAGCACTGCTGGTTCAGAGGACACTTCTGCAGAAGAGCCACAGAGGAAGAAGAAGAGGAGGGGGTGGAGGAAGCAGATGTGACAGATTTGCAACCATTTTTTTGGAGGCTTGGTGGTGGAACTAGCTCCAACACTGAACCCTGTCCTGCATCCTTCCCAGCTGCCAGCAGAGTTACCCAGTGTGCTGTGAAGGACGGTAACATCCCTGACCATGCCTGCTGGACCATGAGTCAGTGGTAATATGAACCTTGTTGCTGACCGCCATGTCCAAGGAGGCCAAAACATTGCCTTCCACAAGACAGTAGAGAGCTGGAATGGCCTTACGTGAAAAGAAATTTCTTTTTGGAACCTGCCACTGTGGTACAGCACATTCCACAAATTCACAAAAGGGGACAGAGTCTACCAGCTGAAAAGGCAGCAGTTGCAGTGCTAGCAATTCGGCCAAGCTAGCATTTGGAAGGTGAGCATGTGGAAGGCTGGGACAGTATTTCTTTTTATGGTTCAGCAACTGGGGTAGGGAAATTTGCCTGCTGAAATCAACTGGTGGTGCACTGCTAGCATATTGGCTGCAAGTACTTGTGGCACCCATTGCTATACCTTCATACCTCTCAGTGCAGGCTTTTGAGAGGACTAGAGGTATAGTAGGGGTTGAGGTCACAGATGAGGAGCAAGGAGAAGTCCACGTTGTTTTATGATGTGGGTCTTTGAGGTACTGTTGCTAACGGACTGCATGGCAGGTTGTCATATGTCTTGTCAAGCATGTGGTGCCTAAATGGCTGCTGTTCTGGCCGCGCTTGATCCGCTTCAGACATAGATTGCAAACAGCAACGGTGCGATCTACTTCACAAGTGTTGAAAAAAGCCCAAACCATTGAACTTTTGGAAGTCAGTGGGGAGTCAGCAGCGCCCTGCAACTGTGCAGCTCTGTGGTGTGATGCAATAGGGTGGCTGCCCTTAAGCTGGCCCCTGGAGGACATCCTGCCTTGTTGGAGTTGTGCCTCATCCTCACTTTCCTCCTCTCTTCTCTCAGGCACCCAAGTACAGTCAGTGTCCTCATTATTCCCTCCCTCCTTGTCCCTGGAGCAAACTTGGCGGTATGCTGCAGCTGGGGGAACATGACTGCTAGTTTCTTGTCCTTCTGTGGCACCCCCTCTCTCTAGGCTCACGTCACTCCCTTCCTCAACCTGGGGACCAACATCGGAGCCTTCAAATTGCTGTGCATCCTCCATCAACATGTAACCAACACTATGGTCGAATAATTCCGGTGACTCCTCTGTGCATTATGGTGGGGCTATGGAAGGAATAACTGTGGACATGGATCCGGTGGAATAGGCTGCTTTGGCAGCTGTGTTGGAAGACAAACTAGTATGAGCCTGGGTGACAGAGGATGAGGAGGATGAGGACAGCTTAGTTATTCACTCCACCAACACTTCTGTATGTTGTGGCTCAATAACAAAAAAAAGACAAGTGTGACCCGCCTGCAGAGGATGCACCATGTCCGCCACCACCACTTTTCACTGTAGACACAGAGGCTGCTTGCCCTCTTTTAGTGGCCTGGGAGCTTCTGCCTCTCCTTGGTGGCCTTCCGGACATGATGGGGATTTTTTTGAACACCACACTACACTGTATTATATACTTTACACCGCCGACTGTGTAGATTAGACTGTATATATATTAATACACTGCCTAAAGTGTACTATATACTGTACACCTCCCAAAGCACTGTATATATATATATATATATATATATATATATATATATATATATAGTGGGGGATTAGCTCAATGGGGATCACATTCCCTGGGAAAAGGTAGTCCAAATGGTAGGTTTTCTTAAAATCTGACTTGTAGCCACGTTTATTTACTAGGTTGCATGTAAAATCAAATAAACAAAACAGAAAATAAATCCTTGCCATCCAGGCGCTAACTAAACATATCCAGTTTTCCTAACTCAGAGGTAAAGGGCTTCTCCCAGTCACCCACAAAACAAAGATGATGCAAACCTTTTGTTTCAGTCACAAAGCAATCTCCAGTTCAGCAGTTCTCTCAGGCTTTGGCTTTCTGAGTCCTGGTCAAGAGCAATCTTCTGATCCAGACCTGCTTCCTTTATACCACCTGTTGGTGGACACAGGTGCACCACAAAATCTGGTCCAGAACCAACCCTGCCAAGGTGGCTGGTAAAACGCGGACTGGATTCCACCTTAGTTTCCTGTAAGTAAATGCATACGAGGTGAAACATAACTTCCATTGATCACCTCGTCTTTCATAATGCCACAATATATATAATAAACTGTATATATATATATTCTTACACTGCCCGCACTGACGGTATATGCTGTACACTGAATGCGCTGTATATATAATCTACACTGAATGTAGCGTATATATATATATATATATATATACTATATTGTATATATATATTCTTACACTGCCTGCACTGACTGTATATACTGTACACTGAATGCACTATATAGTCTACTCTGAATGCAGCGTATATATATATATTTATATATATATATATATATATATATATATACTATACTGTATATATATATATTCTTACACTGCCTGCACTGATTGTATATACTGTACACTGAATGCACTGCATATATAGTCTACTCTGAATGCAGCGTATATATAAACAGTATCTCACAAAAGTGAGTACACCCCTCACATTTTTGTAAATAGTTTATTATATCTTTTTATGTGACAACAGTGAAGAGATGACACTTTGTTACAATGTAAAGTAGTGAGTGTACAGCTTGTATAACAGTGTAAATTTGCCGTCCCCTCAAAATAACTCAACACACAGCAATTAATGTTTAAACCGCTGGCAACAAAAGTGACTACACCCCTAAATGAAAATGTCCAAATTTGGCCCAAATGTCAATATTTTGTGCGGCCACCATTATTTTCCAGCACTGTCTTAACCCTCTTGGGTATGGAGTTCACCAGAGCTTCACAGGTTGCCACTGGAGTCCTCTTCTACTCCTCCATGACGACATGTACACTCACTACTTTACATTGTAGCAAAGTGTCATTTCTTTAGTGTTATCCAATGAAAAGATATAATAAAATATTTACAAAACTGTGAGGGGTGTACTCACTTTTCATATAGATTAGCTCATGGGGATCACTTTTCAGGGGAAAAGATTCACCGTGGATGGTAGTTTATTTAAAATCTGGCGGCTTGCCAGGTTTATTATTGCAGGTTTGCAAGCTCAAAACACAAACAAAAACAGAAAACAAAACCTTGCCGTCTGGCACTAAACAAACAGATTCCTCTCTATACAGTGTGGGGCTGTCCCCGACACCCACAAAACATAAGCACATTGCAAACCTTGTTCTTAGAGTCCAAATTAGCACACAGAGCTATCTCAGCTTTCTCCCTCTGAGATCCAGGATCAAGCTCTCCTCTGTTTTCTTCCTGGTCATTAAATGCAAGTGGAGTGGGGTTTGACTAGACCAGAAAAAGCCGGGTCGGACTATTACTATTCACCTCAAAATGATTGCAAATGTATCGCCCATCCATTGTGGTGCCTCGCATAACATCACATATCTCCCCCTCTGGGGGGGAGCAACTGTCCAGACCATCAGTGTTATTTTGGAGCCTTCCAGCCCGGTGTTAGACTGAGAACTTAAACGGCTGTAGGGCCAGGAACCACCTAGCTACCTGGCTACCACGTAAGGGGGGCTTGGTCAATGACTAGCCTGAATGACCTTCCCAGCAGGTAGTATTTTAGGGCCTTGAAGGCCCACTTGATAGCCAGGCACTCCTTCTCCACAATGGCATAATTCCTTTCATGCCTATTAAGCTTCCTGCTTAAGTAGACTACTGGGTGCTCCTCACCGTGTCTGATCTGGGACAGAACAGCACCTAGTCTCACCTCAGATGCGTCGGTTTGAACCACAAACTCCTTTGTGAAGTCTGGGGTCACGAGCACAGGCTGTACACAAAGGGCTTGCTTCAATTTCCGGAAGGCCTTCTCAGCTTCAGGATTCCACTTAACCATTCCTTACCCTCTATCTTTCGTTAGATCGGTCAGAGGGTCGGCAATGGTGACAAAGTTGGGGATGAAGCATCGGTAATACCCTGTAATCCCCAGGAAGGCACAAACCTGTTTCTTGTTCACGGGTTTGAATGGCTTCGATCTTATTGGTCTGGGGCTTGATCAGACCCAAACCAATATCATACCCAAGGTATTTGGCCTCCTCCAGACCTATGGCACACTATGTCGGGTTGGCTGTTAAACCTGCTACCCTGAGCAAATCTATCACTATGTGCACCCGGGGCAGATGTGATTCCCAATCTAGGCTGTGGATGACCACATCATCCAGATAGGGCACTGCATACAATATATATATATATATATATATATTATACTATATTATACTATATATATATATATATATATATATATATATATATATATATATATATATATATATATATATATATCCCAACC
>BLSH010445410.1:902603-917498 GCA_018402905.1 Glandirana rugosa
AAGTTCTGTCATATATATATATCCCAACCACGACACTACCTGCCTGGAGTTTGCATGTTCTCCCTTTGCCTGCATGGGTTTCCTCCCACACTCCAAAGACATGGTAGTAGGTTAATTGGATCTTGTCTAAATTGGCCCTGGTATGTGTATGTATGAATGTGAGTTAGTGACCATAGATTGTAAGCTCCTTGAGGGTAGGGACTGATGTGAATGTACAATGAATATGTAAAGCGCTGCGTAAATTGACTGCGTTATATAAGTACCTGGAATAAAATAATAAATAAATAATATATATATATATATTCTTACACTGCCTGCTCTGACTGTATACACTGTATACTGAGTGCACTGTATATATAGTCTACACTGAATACAGTATATATGTCATGAAACCATAGCAAACATTCTGTCTTGAAACCACAGCAAACGTTTATGTCTTATCTGTTGCATACCTTTGCTGCATGTGTCCAGTTAAAGGCCGGGTCTCCCTCATTTGTATGTTTTAGTAGGCCCTCTTTAGATGGTCTCCACCCCAGGCCTTAATTGGGAACAAGATATATACACCTGGCAGAGCAAGCTTGCATTGCTGATCAACGTTTGTCCGTGTTTGGCATGTGTGTGGCTGTCTCCTTCGTTTGCTCTGAGTCTTATCCGTGTTTTGACCTTTGGCTTGTCTGACTATCTCTTCCTGTCTGATACCTCGATCTTTGGCTTATTCTTGGTTTCTCCTGTCTGCTTGTTGCCCTGACTCTTCGCTATTCCTCTGACTATTCTTGCTATTTCCTGTGCTGCTGCTTCCCCTCAACCACCTGTAGCCAGCCGAGCGTGAGCTAGGGGACTCAGGGGCCGTGACCTGGATCCAGTTGCAACCAAATCCATCCTCACCACTAGAGGCTCTGGTGAACACCCACTGGCTCTTAGATTCTGCGCCCTGGGCAAACCGATGCACTAGCTCCCTGTGTTTCAGTGTCCATGCTCTAGGGGGCCCTCTCGCCGTATCAGCCAGTACTACTTAGCAGCAGTCAGCCATAGGTCCACAACCTTGCAGTTCACTTTGCAACCTTAGCGTGTGCTTCACACTTCAGAGGTGCTATTCACACTTTTGCGGTGTGCATCTGTCACCTGACCCCAGGTGCCGTGACATTTACCCTCAGCTTCTTTAGAAAGGCAGTGGTCATCATCTTGGAGGTGTGCTTGCGGCCCAGTCTCCGAAGGGAGGGGATCATGCTCTGCTTCAGTATGTCAAAGTACATGATGGCATTCATGGTTCCCTCAATGAACTGTAGCTCCCCAGTGCCATCAGCATTCATGCAGCCCCAGACCATGACACTCCCACCACCATGCTTGACTGTAGGCAAGACACTTTTGTCTTTGTACTCCTCACCTGGTTGCCACCACACACGCTTGATACCATCTGAACCAAATAAGTTTATCTTGGTCTTCAGACCATAGGACATGGTTCCAGTAATCCATGTCCTTAGTCTGCTTTTATTCAGCAAACTGTTTGCGGGCTTTCTTGTGCATCATTTTCAGAAGAGGCTTCCTTCTGGGACGACAGTCATACAGACCAATTTGATGCAGTGTGCGGCATATGGTCTGAGCACCAACAGACTGCCCCCCCCCCCCACCCCTTCAACATCTGCAGCAATGCTGGAAGCACTCATATGTCTATTTCCCTAAGACAACCTCTGGATATGACACTGAGAACATGCACTCAACTTCTTTGGTCGACCATGGCGAGGCCTATTCTGAGTGGAACCTGTCCTGTTAAACCACTGTATCGTCTTGGCCAATGCGCTGAAGCTCAGTTTCAGGGTCTTGGCAATCTTCTTATAGCCTAGTCCATCTTTATGTAGAGCAACAATTCTTTTTTTCAGATCCTCAGAGAGTTCTTTGCCATGAGGTGCCATGTTGAACTTCCAGTGACCAGTATGAGAGAGTGAGAGTGATAACATCAAATTTAACACACCTGCTCCCCATTCACACCTGAGACCTTGTAAGACTATTGAGTCACATGACACTCGGGGGGGGGGGGGGATGGCTAATTGGGCCCAATTTGGACATTTTCACTTAGGGGTGTACTCACTTTTGTTGCCGGCGGTTTAGACATTTAGACAACACTGAAGAAATTACACTTTGCTACAATGTAAATTAGTGAGTGTACAGCTTGTATAACAGTGTAAATTTGCTGTTCCAAAATTTGCTGAGCTCAAAATAGCTCAACACACAGCCAATAATGTCTAAACCACTGGTTACAAAAGTGAGTACACCCTGTGGCAGAGCATTGCCCTGCCAGGGTTTAGGGAGTAGTGATGACCCAGGGTCCTCAATCGAGCAGGGTGAGGGGCTCCAGAGGCTTTGCATATTTGGGAGGAAACTGGCTTTTCAGTTTCCTCAGTTATTTAACAAGTCAGTTTCGGGATCTGGAGCCTAGAGATTTCTTAGAGATCCGGGTGGGATGAAATCCCCAGTCCTGGGTTTGAGTTTTGTGCCCTACCAGGACCATGATTGTCCAGCTTGGTGGAGGCCGATTAAAAGAGTCAGGACCAGGGTTTGGTGTCACGCACACACACTGGGAGACAGGTGGTCTCCAGAGGCCTAAGATTGCAGGATCCACATCTGCAAGGAGGCAAGTCTGACCCACGGTCAAGCCGCAGCAGATTGCTTAATCGCCAGGAGGGCTACTGATCTTTTAGCCAGGAGAGCTACTGATCCTTATAGCCAGGAGAGCTGCTGATTGCTTATGAGTCAGGAGGCTGAGTTTATGATTTTTGGATATTGATGGTGACAACCCCCTGCGAGGGAAACCATGTTGATCTTTGTTTTTGAACTTTATTTTAAATAAACATGGGCTACCATGCCCTCAAACAGAGTTCCTGGCTGTCGGAAACTCACTGAACACGCACCTATCACAAGAGCTACAGACCCCCATGTCACATGTGGTGGAGGATGCGGACACAAGATGGTAAAATCTGGGTCCCTGCTTCACAGTGAGTTTGTGTCAGGTTGGCTGTGTGCGGAAACATAGCCAGGCAAATAACATTTTCGGAGGAGTGTTTTTTTGGATACAATTCAGAGCCCTGCAAAAGTGAGTTAAGCTGTTAAGTGAACTGTGTTTGCTGCATGGGACTGCACAATCTGTGTGCAGGTGAAGAGAACCTGTAAGCGAAAAGGAACCAGCCTTAAAAAGTCAGTGTTCCATTTTGTTTTGGCTGGCCAGCACAAAAGTGTTGTGGACTGTCTGAAGGAATGAAGCAAGAGTGTGAGCCTGCCGGGGAGTATTGCAGACTGTTCTTTGCTTCACATAAAGGGGAAGTGCATGCTGTTCCCCCTAGCAATGCTGGTGCAAGGAGACCAATTATCAAGATGCATGATGTTGCCCCTAGCAATGCTTGTGCAAGGAGACCAGCTATCAAGGTGCATGCTGTTGCCCCTAACAGCGGTAGTGCAAAGACTGCACCAATGAAAGTGGTTGCTCGTGGCGACGAAGAAGTAATTTCTGTCACAGACTTTTGTAGTCCTATGTCACCCAAGTATGCTATTGTGGGTTATCTGGAGGACTTTGAATTCTGGGCTGTGGTTGAAAATGGGCCCAGAAACCGATAGGCTGAGTTGGTATAGCCACTTATTATAGAAGAGTAAAGAAAAATATACAGCACGATGGTTGCTATCAGAGGTGACTATGACCGCTATAAAGGCTCAATCCTGGATAAAGAACACCAGAAAAATTCCAGAAGGAGTGAGCAACAGGCACCCCCGAAGCTTGAGAGGAATGTGGTCGCCCCTAGCAATGTCATTGATGTCAGTTCCAGGAATCGTGAGTCAAAAATATCACCTACAGATGATTATGGCAAGTGTAAAGCAACACAGAGTGCCGGAAGTAAAAGTCAAGTTGTTTGGGAGAACCAACAAAGAGCAATTAGGAGGATGCTGTCTCCCTTAGCAACCAGAGAAAGTCTCAAGGTCCCATGCCTGGAATGTGGTAAATGGGGACATGATTGCTTGTCTTGTCCCTGGTTGTGGGGTACACCAAGAGTCGATGTTGGGGGGGAAAACGTTTTGTCTGCAGGCCAGGATTCCTGCGTGAATATGTTTGCAGTCACCCCTAGCAACAGTGAAGAAGTTCCTGTTGTGCCTGCAGGGGGTGTTAAGGAGTTTGAAAGGGCTGCTGCAAGTTCTATCCCGTGGCCACCAGGGAGAGTTGGCCAGTGAAAGTGCGACAGTGGACTGCTTCATGAGACAGCATACTCAATTGAAGATGTGACCCCTACTACTGCTACTACTACTTACCCTAATGGGTAAGACTGTCTTTAATGAAATGTTGGCTGGAACCACTGATTTCATGCTGCAAAAGACTGGTTACGAGACTGCCCATGGTGATGTGAGACTGACCCCAGTTAGTGGGGCCACTGCTCTTGAGAGTGACTTTTCCCTATGCAGTACTCTGTACAGTGGGGAGGCAGCGGTTAAAGTTAAATTTGCACCTGTGCATGCTTCTCAAGAGGGAAATAATGGTGTGCTTAATGTTGGTAAGGTCCACGTTAGTAGTGGGGACAGCCCACAAAAGGCAAAAATGCCATCAAGGTTTATAATGCTGAATGTACTGATGTTGGGAAAACCCCAGGTCATGGTAATGCTGTAGTGAAAGATGGGCCGTTGCCCATAGCAATGGGTAGTAAGCCAGCACAGTTGTCCCTGGAAATCTCCAGGAAACTTCATATATTGGAGTCGGAGGTTGCTCTGGACAACTGCAATGTCACTTTGGTGGAACAAAGTGGAAGTTCACCTTTTACTGGGAATGTGTGCAGCTAAATAATGGGTTGATGCAACTTGTGGAAAATGCAAAGATGTGTGAGGTTTATGAAGCGCCACCTGAGCAAGGAGATGGATGTGGTATATTGTAACCTGTGGTGTTAACCACTTCACCTCCGGAAGAATTTCCCAGTTTAGGACCAGAGCACTTTTTGCGATTCGGCACTGCGTCGCTTTAACTGACAACTGCGCAGTCGTGCAATGTTGTATCCAAACAAAATTTGCGTCCTTTTCCCCCCACAAATAGAGCTTTCTTTTGGTGGTATTTGATCCCCTCTACATCATTTCTGATCACCGCTATAAACAAAAGAAGAGCGACCATTTTGCAAAAAAACCCAAATTTCTTACTTTTTGCTAAAACTCAAATCCAAAAAAAAAAATGGTTCAGATGGTGTCAAGCGTGTGTGGCAGCAACCAGGTGAGGAGTACAAAGTCAAGCATGGTGGTGGGAGTGTCATGGTCTGGGGCTGCATGAGTGCTGATGTCACTGGGGAGCTACAGTTCATTGAGGGAACCATGAATGCCAACATGCACTTTGACATACTGAAGCAGAGCATGATCCCCACACTCTCGAGTGGGGCACCTCTGTGGCAGCTGACAGTTGCGTTGGCCCACTCTTTCTTCTGGGTGTGTTTCCACACACGCCCTAGCCTGCAACCTACTGGGGATCTGCACTCTTTCTGAACTCCCAACGGGTTCCCTCTGATTTTCCCCGCTTTTGAGCCCCGGTCAGGATGTCTGCTGTTTCCTGGTCCACGCTCGGCCTTTCCATCTCAGGTGGTTTGTCCGCTGGTGCAACCAATGCACCCTTCACTGACACCAACAGCTGACCAGCACCACCGTGGACCATAGCAGCAGAAATGCTTTCCATCTGACTGTTAGGAGGTGACACCTCTTGGCCATTTTCTCTACATAAATACATTGTCAAGTGATCAGAGTCTTGATCCACTGCTGCACATCCTTCAGGCTGGTGAGTGTTGTATTGAATTTCATTGTACGATGTGTATTCAAAGAACTGATTCTGACACATACCATGACATGGGTATAATATAATTTGCTGTCCTGTACCTTCATGTTCACTAATAGGATTGTAGTCAAAGCAATGGTTGGCCAACCCTTTATTTTTGAGCTCTCTGATTACGATTTTTTTATCACAAATATGAGGAAGAATATAAATCGGCCAAAACCGGTGAAAAAAAATGTCTGGTTTGTAACACAAACACTCAAAGAGATGCTTGTACTTTCGGATGTACAGGCCCTCTATACTGGTGTGTCTCCTATGCAGTCCGATGGTCTGGGACTGCGGAGTACCATTAGGTGGAGCATTGGATGGCAGGCTGTACAGCCCAAAGAAAAACAAGCAAGGAATGTGTCACGTACCTGACGGTGGAGTCTGTCTTGTGCAGGGAACAACCGCTCTTGCGCACCCAATTCAAGGACCCCTGGTAGTGGAGACAGAGGCCCAAGAGTGCGGGATGGCACGAGGGCTGGAGGGTCACCGATGGTGTAGTGAGGCTCCAGGAGACGTGCAGGTAGAAGGATGGTCGTACAGGCTGGGTCGGCAACAGGCAGGCAGGCAGGCACAAGGGATCAGGCAAAAGAGTAGTCAGAGTCCAAGCAAGGTTCGTTAATGGGCAGGCAGCAGAGGTACAAGGGAGCAGACAATCAGATGGTCGTGGGTAGCCGGGGTCGGTGCAGGTAGCAGACAGCAGGTCAGGACAAGCCGGGTCAACAGGAGGCAGAACAACACGGGAACAGGTATCAAGAGCCGAGGCTTACAGGTCGGGAACGCTGTAGAGCGAGCAGCACTTGTTCTCAGGAGTCTCCAGGTTTAAATAGGCCCATTTGGCGCCGTTTCCGGCATGTGCACGCACACGCGGGCGCGCACAGGTGCGCGCACGGGAGCGCGCGAACGCGCACGGGATCGCGCGAATGTGCACAAATGTGCGCACCACCGCGGAAATGCCAGGACTTGGCCAGAAATTGTTCCTTTTCCTAACAGAATGACTCATTCCTGAGTTTGTTACTCTTGTTAAAAGTTGCACTTGGGTATGCTGCTGGGGTAATTCCGGTAAAAGTGGTATCCGGGAGAGATTTCAGGGAGCTCAAAAATAAAGGGATGGCTAACCATTGCTTTGACTACAATCCTATTAGTGAACATGAAGGTACAGGACAGCCTGTACTTTGGCCAATCATGGCTCTCACAGCAGAGTGCGCTGTGATTGGCTAAAGCATGCAGGTCATGTGCATGCTTTGACCAATCAGAGGGTGTCATTCCCTGCGGTCTCGCACTGCATTATGGGGCGCTCGAATTTGCCGCGAACACCCCATAATGTTCTAAATTGTGAGAACGGGTGAACGCCCGATGTTCGAGTCAAACTTATGTCGACTCGAACATCGGGCTCATCCCTACAGGATAGGAACATTTTGATAGTTGCTCTCAAAACATGGCAGTGAAATTGTGGAACAATTTTGCCGCGTTTTGCATTTGCCATGGCTGGTGGTCAACCTAGTTTGTGAGTACATGAGCCCTAACTGATTTGGAAATTTATAGAATTTAATTTTAGGCTTATGTCACAAGGGCCATTGGCAGGATCACTAGAATATGCAGGGAGGACACATATCTGCTTTGTCTTTGATGTTCCCTTACCAGTTTCAGCAGCTAGGAGTCTCAAGGGAGCAACAGCTTGCTGCGAGATAGCAAGCAAGAGTGCTGTCTTGCCTCTTCAGACATTGAGGGAGCAACACATGCAAGCAGGTGAGTGTTTTCACTCCCTCCCGTGTTCCCAAAGAGATCCTTTTCCATCAATCACAGGAATGTCAGTGTGATGCAACCCTAAATCAGTGTAAGTTGTCTAATCCACTGCAACTAGAATTCAGAGAGACCCTCACAGGTTAATTAGGGGTATACTTCCTGAAAATGGTGCTGTGCAACTTTCTGTCTCTCTTTGCATCTTGAATCAGTAATCTCGTTCACATGATGAATTGGTGGAAATGTACTTTTCCATTATACTGGCTTCTCAAAAAAGAAATACAATATTAAAAAGAATTGTGTTGAAGGTTTAGTGTACTTTAACCCCAATCACAACAGTCATATGATACAGAAGCCGCCCTGGCCTCTCCGACAGTATAGCCCACTCTGTATCTTCTGATTGGCTCTCACAGTAGTCTCAAGACTGGGGGCTGGTCCCGCTGACTTCCATTAAGAAGCCTTGACCAGTGGCTGTCGATGACAGCTCGGTATGCATGCTGGGAGCACGCAGCACAGGACCTCATGCGGTCGTGGATATATATGCAATATATTGTCAAAAGTATTGGGACCCCTGCCTTTACACGCACATGAACTTTAATGTAATGCCACTCTTAGTCCGTAGGGTTCAATATTGAGTTGACCCACCCTTTGCAGCTATAAGAGCTTCAAATATTCTGGGAAGGCTGTCCACAAGGTTTAGGGGAATGTTTGTCTATGGGAATGTTTGACCATCCCTCCAAAAGTGCATTTGTGAGGTCAGGCACTGATGTTGGACAAGAAGGCCTGACTCGCAGTCTCCGCTCAAATTCATCCCAAAGGTGTTCTATCGGGTTGAGGTCAGGACTTTCAAATGCAGGAAAGTCAAGTTCGTCTACTCCAAACTCACTTATCCATGTCTTTAAGGACCCTGCTTTGTACGCTGGTCCAAATCATTTGCTGGAGGGTAAATTATGGTGTAGGGTTGTTTTTCAGAGGTTGGCCCCTTAGTTCCAGTGAACAAAGCAAGGTCCATAAAGACATGGATAAGTGGATTTGGAGTGGAGGAGTGGAGTGGAGGAATTTGACTGGCCTCATCCCGATAGAACAACATTGGGATGAATTTAAGCGGAGACTTCGAGCCAGGCCTTCTCGTCCAACATCAGTGCTTGACCTCACAAATGTGCTTCTGGAAGAATGTTCAAACATACACACTTCTAAACCTTGAGGACAGCCTTCCCAGAAGAGTTGAAGCTATTATAGCTGCAAAAGGTGTGTCAACTCAATATTGAACCATATAGACTAAGACTGGGATGCCATTAAAGTTCATGTGCATGCAAAGACTATATTGTCAAACACGTTTGACAATATAGTGTATGTGTGGTGTTTGGGCTTTAAAACCCACCTGTCTTGCTGCCACATTAATGCGTTACATGGTTGTCAAGAGGTTATATAGTCCATATATCTATTTGACCAAGAAAAGGGACAACCAAGCAATACCTGAATGAAAAATTAAAACTCATATGGTAGGCTGTGCTCCTGGTATTTTTCTTAGGGTATAGCTTTAAGTTTTGGCTGAAGTGTATCTTTTGGCCTACAAAATGCAACTCTGCACGTTGCAAGACAGTTGGCCAGAGAAAAAAGTTTCTACACTGCTTAGTTTAGAACGCACTTTACTTCTTAAATGTGCCTTTGCCTTGTAATATTAGATATTCATACAGACTCAGCATGGAGTTTCGTTTAATGATTTTTCCACACCTGATAATGATCCTGGAGAAAGCAATACTGTGATCACACATTGTATCAAATGCTAATAGCTAAAGAACAATTTAAGCTAAATCAGCTCTGCAGAGGAGCAGACGAGACATTATTCCACGTTTCATGTGTCCTGTTTGCCAGTAGAACTAAGTTGTTTATCAGGAACGCAATTTGCCAAGATAATTCTGGAGAAAAACATGTACGCCATCAATCACAGGGCCGATGCATTACAAAAACTGCAGGGAAGTGACTATGGAGTCCATAGTAGCCAATCAGATTCCTCTTTTTGTAAATAACTTCTGGGCCAGAGATTCAAGCAGTATATACAAGCACACATTGGCATTTATCTCATAATTTGTCAAATGTACATGAAAAGTATCATAATACAGAAACATTGATCATGCATTCATATTGTGTTCTGTAATGTCGTTGACTGCCTTTCCTTGTGTTTCATCAACTGTAAATTGCAGTTTTATGTGCTTTTGATAAGTTCTCCTAGGTTCAAAGCACAAGAAAAATGTATATAAAATAGTTCAAACACTGTATAAATGTGTGACTTCAAAAGCATTCATTGTTCACTTACTTCCTTTCTGGCATTCAGATACAAAGAATTCAGAGTTTGTCTTTAAAGAGAATGTATAGTCTATTCAATGAAATATAGTCAATTTAATTCAATTTCCTAGCTGTACATGTAAAAAAAAACCTTATGTTTTCATTAAAAAAAACTGCTTGATGTAAATAATATTTATTAGTTTGTGTAAAACCCAATGTAAATTAGGCATGTAGCCCCAATGCATGAGCCCCTAGCATTACGTTTGGGGTGGATGGCACAAGTACAGCGTTCAGCCCCATTGCAGGCAACTTATGAGAGGTTGGCCATGCACCGAGTGGTACAATTTTTTGTTCACTGGGCGGTGCACCGAGTGATACAAACAATTAGAAGTATGCATCTATGCATGAGTGCTCGGAAAGCAGACTGCTTGCAATCCAGGCAATTGCCCCTGGGCGCAAACTGCCCTAAATGTACCGCTAGGTGAATCATCCAGTCCTGGCTTGGCAGAATGTTTCCCCTTGTTGAAATTTACTTCTTTTCTGCAGTTCTGAACTGGAAAGTGTCCCCAGTAAAGTGAGAGTGGTGAAGAGGATCATCCACCAGGGGGGAGAGAGGAGTGAAAAATCCATGCTTATGGATGGCTAGAGCTGCCTGAGCTTTGCAGAGGGCCAGTTTGTGCTGGACTGTCTCTGACAGTGAGGGGTGCTGCTGTACTGTGCTGACTGAAAGGACTGTACTCTGCTGTTCCATAGATGTGCTGTTCCAGAGACCTGCTGTTCCAAAGATCTTCTGTTCCAGAGACCTATTTTTCACCCTGTTGTTCTAAAGATCTACTGTTCTAGAGATGTGCTGTTCCAGAGACCTGCTGTTCCAAAGAGCTGCTGTTCCAGAGATGTGCTGTTACAGAGACCTGCTGTTCACCCTGTTGTTCCAAAGATCTACTGTTCCAGAGATGGGCTGTTCCAGAGACCTGCTGTTCCACAGATCTGCTGTTCCAGAAATCTGATGTTCCAGGAGTGCTGCTGCAAGGCTATGTTTTTGGTAACTGTGAGTACGAGAGTTACTGTGCTACACTCATCTGAAACTGTGTGTGGATTTAGTGTTACCATTAAAGAGGCTGCACTGGCAAGGAGTTATATTAATGTAAAGGAAATTCTACATTGAGTTACAGCAGGGGCAGTGTGGTATAACAGAAGGACCATCTCCAAGGATTCTGCTCTAACATTTAAAGTAGTGAGGGGCCTCTGAACCTTTTTACTATTTTACACTGTTACAAATGATCCAAGTTTGGAGTGAGTGCTCCAACCAAAAGCACAAGGCCCAAACTAGGACTAAATGTGTTCAGAATCCTCTGCCCAGTAGCCTAGAGAGCGCCTTCTTGATATTAGTTATCCTTCTCAGCAGTAGAAGGGAGAAGTGCTACAAAAGTATTTGATTGATTCTTGGTGTTTCCAGTAAGGTGTACTGTTAATGCTTCAACAAAGTCACTTCAGCTAATGGTGTACTTTTTAGAGAAGGCCCATTTCTTTTCCAACATGACTGTGCCTCTGTGCATTAAGCCAGCTCCATAAAGACTTGGTTTGATGAATTTGGTGTGGAGTGGCCTGGACGGAGCTCTTTCCCTTAATCCCATAGAACACCTTTGGGATGAATAGGATTGTTGTTTATGAGTTAGGTATTTGTTTCCTCCAATATTAGTACCTATCCTCACAAATGCTTTTTAGGTGAATGGGCACAAATTTCCACAGACACACTGCACAATCCCGTGAAAAGCTCTCCCAGAAAATAAAAAGAGGGGGCCAGCTCCACATTAATAACATTGATATTCCCATTGCACACTTTCCTGGATAAGGCTTTAGGAGTAACAGGTGCTACAACAACAACCAACTGGGGGCTGGATACATCACAGATCAAATGTACATATTCGCCAGCACACCTTGGATCATCAAATACTCCAAATCTTTATTGAAGAATGATTACATCACAAAAGTCAGTGCAACATTTCAGAGGTGTGCAGGACCCCTGTCAGGCATGTGATACATGTGTACATCAATGTAACAATATTTAAAGTGCTCTTCACCAATCAAAAACCAGAAAAAAATGACGTCAGTAGGTAGGGAGGCCAACGTGATGAGGCCAGCTCAGAAGAAACTGTGTGAGAGTACAAGTCACAGGTTTGCTGGGAGAAGGGAAGAGGACTAGACTCACGCACTACTCAACGCACAATCTCATGTGGAGAGCCAATGAGAGAGATGCTGCTGAATCTTATTATGCTGGTGCAAAGCGACGCACTGGTGTTGCATGTTTTGCTGCAGGGAATCTGAGCTGATACACCTGTCCAGAGACTGTGACTACTTGAGGAATTGTTGACTGTGCACTGAGGACCGTGCTCTGGAGCAAAGGGACCCTCGAAGCTGTGTGTGTAGAACTATGTGCCACGGTTGCTTAGACAGGACTTTGCTAAAGTTAAAGCATCCATTTCTGTGTTGCCATAGGACTGCAAAGCCCAGCATGCTGTGAGAAAGGACCTCTGTACCTAGAAGATCTGCTACTTTGCCAGGGAACACTGTAAAGTTGTTCAGGACTGCCTCCATCAACCTTTAAAAGTGCAAGGCATGGCCTGATCATGTATCCATTGCTCCACTGGACATGACTCCTATTTAAAGAGGCATCACTGCCCCTTTCTGGGACTCCTAGAGATTTGTTCTGAGGAGTGTTTCCTTTCTCATTGGAATTACAAAAACTTTTTAGATTGCTCCAATACAGATCTTGGACCCCAACACAGATCTTGGGCCCCAACACCTGCCACTGACTGACATTTTCCACTGGTCAGTGGCAGAGGAAATTAGTAGGGACTGTGTTATTTTAGCCTCTGTGTGTTTATTTCCCTTATTTAGGGGCACTTATTTAGTCAGGGCCCCCTTGAAACAAGTTTCAGGGTACCATTCATAGCTGATTTTGATAATCGCTGTTATTGCCTCTGTTCACCTGTTAATTTTCTTGTTGTTATTTGCTCTGCTGGTTGTATTGCTCAAATAGACCCCCTTTCTTCAGCCTTGGTGCGTGAGAGAGTGTGGTACTGCCTAGAGGGTCTCTTGCTCTTGAACAAAGATACCCAAACAACAGAGTCTCCTTCAGTGTTAGCGCTGTGTATACAGTATACAGTATATCAGTACCAAATGCATCCCTGACACCCAGTCCACTATTGCTGCCGGGTGTGGGTTGGGGTTACCTGTAATTGGTGTGTTTTACCTCTCTTTGACTTGCCCCTACATACTGGGATAGAGTACCCTGGTTCCCCACACAACACCTGTCTGCTGAGGTGTAGCTATTTTCCTACGGAAGGTGTCCTGTGGGCCGGCAGGCATGTGCCCCGGGCGGTTTTTGGATACCTCACCATCCACTGTGACGGTACATGTAACACTTGTGGGCAGCAGACGTGTTCTATCTCCTATGTGTCCACTTGGACCCTTGCTGTTCTCAGGCTACGTATGAGGTACAAGTCACAAGCTCTACTTCAAAGTTCTGAAGAAGCGGGGGATCCTGCGAAACGTGCCAATATAAGTCTGGCTTTTGAACTAGCAAGACCTAACATCTTATGAGTTATGGCCTCTTCGTCTCTGTAATGGTGTTCATATAGTACTCTGTGTGATGTTGTACCTATGTTTTACACATGATTTTGTGGAACTTTTAAATTCTATATATTATCAATAAACTTTGTATTTTTATTATTATTAATGTCACATGTGTTCATTGGAGGCATACTTAAAGTCCCTCATGTGCCTAACAGTTTTAAATCCTATTTCTATTATTTGGATGATGCCTCTTTTGGACCTTGTTTGAACTCTTTTGCTGACATCCCACCTCCTATTCTTTACTTACCAAACAAACTTATAAGTTTACCGTGCAGACATTAAGAAACATTTGATGTGTTTCCTATGTTTATTCAAAAAAGATAAGAAGAAAAAATCCTTCTTCTGAGAGTATGCAAACACAGCACAGAAGTTCCAGTCTGGTCAACATTTCCAAATGTTTGTTGGTTCACAGAATCATTCATCTTTTTTGCTCTGCTGAGGATTGGTGGCTACTTAGATAGGTGCAAATCCTGTACTGGAAGTGAACCCATCCACTCTCTCTCCCTGGCCAGAGTCTTGATGAGACATATGGTATGTCCATTCCCCTTATTCACCGTTAGCCTTTTATCTGAAAAATGGGCACAATCTGGGTGGTAGTCCAGCACTATCACTTGCCTCCCTTGAGGTCTAGTCTTACCATTAAAGTGGAATTCAATGCTAAAATTAAGCTTAAAACTGCTCCCAACCCCTTTCACACACCTATACTAACTACTCTGTAAAAGGAAGATGTATAGACAGTACTTACCTATTCTCAGGGTGCTCCGGTCTGGTCACATGATCACCCCGGTGGCTGGCTTCAGGGGAGAGGAGAGAGTGCCAACAACTTATGGAATGCCTGGATGGTGACATCACCCATAGGCTTACTATGGGGCATCTGTTGTCAGCTGTCCCTCCTCTCCCCTGAAGTCGGCTGCTGGGAGCCAATCACATGACCGGCCTAGAGTGCCCTGAAAATAGTAAATATATACGCTTTCCTTCTACAGGGTAGTTAATATATGTGTTAGAAGTGGGTGGTAGCAGCCTTAAGCTTAGTTAGTACTAGCCTGGAATTCCACTTTAACTATGTATTGCCTAAATGCAACAGGTCTCCTTTAAGAAGCACTAACAGCTTGTAAACCTTCCATAAAAATACTAATTTTATCATAGTGATAAACGAAGCCATCTTTTGAGACAAGATGTTTTTGATGCAATTTACCCTTGTCATACAGGCATACTCAATAACATATTGATTAATGTCCCGCACCCTTCAGCCCTTTTAACACTAATAAATTAATAAGATAGGCATCCTATAGATCAGATGATAATTTTGTTATAAATCACAAATGTTCGAGGCTGAGATGATTACTGTGAAACCTCAGATTTTGTCATTGTTCCACTTGAAAGCATGCAATTATACTGCCTTAATTGGA
>BLSH010445410.1:918221-928422 GCA_018402905.1 Glandirana rugosa
TTTTACACGTGTTTAGAACACGTGGTGTCATTTTTGTCCTCCAAAGGGGAATTCTTTGACATATGGGACTAGTGAGCGTTTTACGGTCGGGTGAGTGAAGGCCATAACGCCGTACTGCAGTTACCGAGGATGGATGCGTAATGCAGTGTTACATAACCACCAGTCGCCGTCACTATAAGTTATGACAAGAAGTAACCACCAGTGACGTAAAAAAATGGACTGACACACGTGAACGTAGTGAGTGGGTCAGATATAATGTGAAAACCCTAGTGAAACGAACTGTCAAGACCACAATAACGTCAGGGACAAAGACCTTTAGTCTCTTGCGAAGTTTTTGTCTTAGTTTTTAATAGGAGTTATGTTATTTTTCAGGTTGCCAGTAAAAAATTGTGCTCCGCCAGTAAATTTTCCATGTTTTGCCAGTAAAAAACGCTGCGGGAGGTTGTCAACACTGAGCTACAATGGAAAATGGCAGCAGGGTGCTGGATTTTGAAGCGTTCTCTGATTTCCAGAAACAGGGACTGCAATAACACCAGAACTGTCAAGCAAAGTGATCCCAAAAGTGTAATATAGACTGGGTGAGTGATGCAAGTGCACACAGTCAGGTAAAAAAATGCAGTGACCACCAATGAAGAACAGTATTGAATATCACTGCCGCTGACCACCAATACATTGTGACGTAATGCGTAGGTAGGAGCCATTGACGTCATGCCGCAATACCGGAAGTGAGTGGGCTGGCATTTTGCGAGTGATCAGGGTATACAGTTTCTTAAGGGGAAACCTCCTGTTTTTACTGTGGTGCACAAGATTTGTGCACATTTTAAAGTGAGTGATATTTTAATAATTTTAATAAAATAAATGAAAACATAAAGCACTATGATAGTGTACTTCTTTTGAGCCCCGGATGAAAAAAATTCCTAAACAGAGACGAGGATGGATGTGGATTGTAAATCCTAGAGAAGCTGAGTGAGAGACCAATCGTGGCTATACCAACCCTGATGAGGTTTGCATAGTGTATGGTAGTATGGTGGTTTTTGAACATGATTGTATGTGAAGATACCACAGCAATTTATCAAACGGCCACTGGCAAACAAGGGACAATAAAGACACGGACACAAGCATTAGTGCACTGATTACATTTATTGAAGGACTCACTGTACTTGTTATTATTATTATTCTTTAAAGTATAGCCTAAGTATGTAATAGTTTGAATACTGTGCGGCACTGTTAAATTAATATAATGACCACCAACCAATACATGGTGGCATTTAATTGTATTGCCATGGACCACTAAATCACAGGGGCATTTTAATGACACTACCAATAAATGACCACCAATGCAGTTGATAGTACTGTCACGGAATGACCATCCACCAAGCAGGGAGGTATTTAATAATATTGCCACTGAGAAAACACCAATGCAAGGGGGTCAGGGCAATTAATAGTAATACCACTGACTACCTGACCACCGATAAAGGGGAGTTTAATATTACTGACAATGAAGGGATATTTATTTTTGCTCCTGCTGATACCAATGCTGAGGGTTATTATTGCCTCCACTGACATGCTGGGAATTATTATTGTGTCTGCTGACAATAGTGCTGGGGTGTCAGAGCTGGGCTCCCGCTATTTACAAGCAGCTCTTTTCTTTCCATGCACAGAGGTTACACAGCTGTCAGTTAATTACTAGCCACTCATTGTTTCCACAGTGACTCACCTGGTTATCATTAACTGTCTCATTAGTCCAGCCTACAGCCAGCCCCTTTTGGCTATTTAAACAGCTTTGCTCATTTCCTCTGTGCCTTTTCATGGGCTATGATCTCCAGTCTGTTTCTGTGTATGACTTGGACTGGCTGACTTTTCTTCCAATACCTGTTCCTGTTTTTGCTCCTTAATACTCTGACTTCTGGCTTCCTGATCCAGCTCATCTGATTACCGGCTCTGGCATCCAAACCCTGGCTTAAGTTTTTGACTACATTCCTGAACTGTGTTATTTTTTGCTATTTTAATAATGGTGGATATTATTGCATCTACTAAAACTAATACTGGGGGATATTGTTGCATCCACTGGCACCAAAGCTAGGGGTTATAATTGCATCCAGTGACACCAACACTAGGCATTGTTATTGCTGCCACTGACGCAAAAAATGGGGCTTATATTACTCCCATTTTTACCTTGTGTACCTCCAGGCCCTACTTTGTCTAAAATTTAGCAAAGCAAAGAGAAATGGCTGCCACACTGCAATCCAACACCCATTTTATTGACCATGCCAATCTTTGGCCATGTCTACTTCTTCAATTCCTGTCAAGCAGTTATTATTTTGGAATACAAACGATAGGGATGTTATTGACAAAACTATTGGAAAAAGTGTTTTGAGATTTTAGGTATTGGGTTTACATCTATTTGAAGCCTTCAGGGCTCTGTCCCTTATTCAGAATTTTTCTTTTTGATTTCCTGTATGAATAAGTTTGGAGTGCACATACTAAAAGCAGACTTATACATTTGAATGTATTTATTCTTCATGGTGATGCCAAAATATGAACCTTGGCATAAAAACATAATAATATTTAAAAAAACAGTCTGTTGTGTCCTTTGCCACACTGTCTCCAGTGCTCAATTTGATTAGTATAACCTTTCAGCTCCATTATAAAATAATGCAGTAGATCGAGTAACATAATACTATTATTTTAATGTATAAACACCACAATATGAATCCTCAGAGCTAAACAATAAGAAAATAAGGGAAATGCATTTTGACAATATTAAGGGAACATACTGAGAGACCTGAACCTTACAGTCTGAAAGGGGAAATTTTAAGAGGGATGAAAAGAGTAAGAGTATGTTGTTTTAATTTATGAAAAGCAATTGAAATGCTATGCCAAACAGATGCATTAGAATGGCACGGTAAAAGTCAGCTTACAGAATCAACAATCAGCCTCAAATATCAGCAATGTAACAAATGTATAATTATTATTTTTCACTACCATTATTTTTGTTGCCAAACAGCTTTTACTTATTATATTAATTTGCTTGTTATTTATTATTAAATTACAAAGTACCCAGACACAGAAGCTCCCTGTATATTATTCAAAGGGTAGTGCCATTCCTAGCATGGTCTTTGGGCACCAGATGGCAGGATTTTCACCCACGGTTCAGTCACTTCATGGCTCTCAAGCTAAAGCATGGTTGAAGATGGAGCAATCAGCCTCAAGTAGAAAATTTCAAACATGATGAAAATGATCCGCCAATACCTTCCCCTTGACTTCAGTCAGTCCATGTCTCCAGTGCTCTTGACTAAAGCCTCTGATGGAATAAAAAAATTCCAACATCCTTAGAATGACTGCTGTTCAGCAGGAACAGCCATAGATGGATTTGGCCGGTCCCTACTGGCCAATTTAAGGACTTGCAATGCTTGAGTTAGTGGCATCATTAGTGGTGGCCAACGAAACCTACTGAGGATGGGGAATGAAGACAATGAAAGCAAAGAAACCCTATCATTAACACATGTAAGGTAAGGTGCAGCGTGGTACGGCAGGAATAATACACTCAGTCCCAATTCAATAAAAAACTCGTACTGAAATAATGCAGAGACATTTCACAGATTACCTGGGAAGGCAGCCCAACTGGGAACACTCACAGTTCAACAGTGTGTAGAGAGCAGGATGCAGCCGAACGGACAGCGCCTGTAGAGAAGGGAAGAATGTGGCCTGGCAATCTTTTGCCCAAACAGGCAGGTGTCCAAAGAAGCTGCAAGCCCTAAGCTTTCTCTTCTCATCAGAAACCTTTCCCTGCCACTAGTTCTGTCCCTACCAGGCGAGGTAACTGTCCCTATTCTACCAACTTGCAAATGTGTGCCAAACCTGGGAGCCAGGGCCTTAAAAAGGCTCTGACTGACCCAAGATGGCCATCAGAGTCACATGGGGGGCAGCATCCATTGGGATAGCTTTCCCAGTGACCCAGGAAACCATAGAGGAACTATGTTCCTCCTGACTTCCCCTCCATATGCAGTGAGTTATGGAAGAGGTCCACCTACCATGGAGAAAGTAGACTGCACCTGCCTAAACACATGTAGCAATAACCCCCTCAGGAGCAGCTACATTTTGATGGGCTATCCTGTTTTTCCTACTGCCCTGTAGCTGCAGCCAGACACTCCCTGACCCATCAATGGTGATAGAAAGACTTCAACATTTTCAATTCTTTCTTGCAATTTGCCAGCTAATCGGTCTGTGGAGAGAGGATTAGGGGTACAGGATACCGAAAATAAATCTAAATAGATTTATTTCTAAATAGACTTCTCAGCAAACACTTTAAGCCCTAACAGTCTATATCTTTATCATGGGTAATGTGAACTCTGTAGCCCTAGTAACCTTTGGTATTTTTGACATTTGCCACAGTATAAACCAGGACTCTTCAGACCTCTCCCACTGGTCAGCTTAGGACACAAGTCCCCGGTGGGTAGCTAAGGTACAAACATTTTTTTCAGCACCGCCTTACTCTTCCTGGCAAAGGGCATGGGAGGCAAATATAGGATCTACCTGGAGATATACACTACCCAGACAGTAGCCCAGGAAGCAAGAACTCAACCCAGCTACACTCACATCCTCACCAGGCAGAGCATGGGAGGCAATGACGTTTTTAGAATATTTATTTTGTTTCCCAGTCTACATCACTTGCATGACACCTCCAGTGATTGGCCAAGGAAGAATAAATAGTCATAACTCAATACACTGATGTAGCGGTACCGTGGTAAGGGCTGCTGAGTGTTGTGGTCTATCGGTCACCCAGCCCAGCCAGGCACGCAGTTCTCATTTACCGTCAGGCAGAAAACCAGTCCTTGAATTATGTATTTTTATTGAGGGGAATAAACTTGAATGGGGATAGGATATTCATGAGATGCCCAACTGATTGCAGAAAAATATATGGGACCAACTATATACATCTCCAGTATATACAACTCTAGTCTTCAACTCCAGCACATCACTTGCTTGCAGACTATCTCTCTTCAACTCCTCCAGCACATCACTTGCTTGCACCTCCTGGACCAGCTAGCATTGATTTGTAGGCCTGACATTGACTCAGCCAGGCCTAAGATGAAAGCCCTTTACAGGCAGGGACAGAGGGCCCCTTTAGTGTAGCAGAATTGTAGGTAGTCCCAGTGCTGCTGACCAGCTGGCTACTGAGCCCAGTACCAAAAGCCCTCCTGGCTACAGCTGCCTTTCTCTACTGCCCGTGCCACCACAGTCCACTCCACTGATTCTGCACCCATCCCAGACTGCACTCTCCCAGTAATTCAGAAAGATTGCACTGCTCCAGGTAAAATATGTGATCTCTCCTGCTGTAACAATTGTTGGGTGCCAGCCCTGGTCCACAACCATACATGGATACAAAGGATAAAGTAAATAAAAATAAACTATAATTTTTATGCTGGTTGTGCCGCCATTTCGTTTCTCTTTTGCACTCTCCCAGTCCTCTCAGGCATGCCTCTCTAGTCCTCTCCTGACTGTGTGTCACTCACCAGCCCCCTTGGCTGCGACCTGTTGTTCCTCCCTGGAGACTTGCCCAGTGGTGCTCTCTCCTGCTGTCCTCTCTTACTCCTCCTGTGCCTCCTGTCCTCCACATTTTCTGAGAGGGCCCAGGCCCAAGGTCATCCCCCCAGACTAGGGAGCTCCCTCCAAGGCCACGACAGCCTAGCACTCCATCTCCAGCTTCCTCCCAAACAATTCCTCCTCCAGATGGGCTGACCCTGGGTATTTAAGGAGTCCTGCCCCCTGCCAATCCAGATTGGGAATTGGTCAGGGCTCCTCAGAACACCCCAGACAGCTCCACCTCTCCTCTCCTCCTTCCTTTCCAGAAGATAACAGAATGTTCTGGAAAGAAGTAGGAGGTCTTGGTGATGGTGCCTGTGAGTCACCCAGCTCTGCTCTGAGTTACTCCCCACCCAGATCCAAACACACCCAGACTTGGCTGCCAGCCAAGCCTGGAAATATACCTACTAAAACATAGCACTATACTTCTAGCACATGAGAGGGCACTACACTGAGATGAATTTATCAAATCTGGAGCAGACAGCATCTGGAACTGTTGTGTATGACAAACAATCGGCTTCTACCTTATATTTTCAAAGATTAACTGAGCAAGCTGAACATACAAGCTGCCATGCACAGCTGCTCCCAATTTTGTTTTTCCCCAAATTGATTCTTCTCACTCCCCAGGAGCAGGCAAATGCAAACAATATCCTTGAAAATGGGAGGACCCTAACAAACCCAGATAACAATGTTCAGGTTGGCTAGAGACTACCTGCAAACATTAAATTTAGACTAAGGACATGCCAGCTTAAGGTAGGGGCCATACAAATAGTATTAGAAGTAGGCATATGTGGAAAATAAGCAACTAAATGCTAACCTTTCCCATTGGCTGCACCACCAGAATGCCCTCCATTTGCAAAAATTCTTCAAATGAAGTCTACAGGAAAACCGTCACTTTTGGAAGTGTTGATCTCCTGAGTCCCCCACAGAGGTCACTAGTTCCTTCTACTGACCATCACATCATAGTATCATACTGTTACTTTTGTATCTTTCTGTACATTTATCTGCAGATTAAAGGGATGAATTTAGAACTTCAGATGATGTTAGTTAAAGCAACCTGACAAGTAAAAAAAAAGTGTTTTTATTTTTAAATAAAATGTTCCTCTGTTTAACCACTTCAGCTCTGGAAGGTTCTACCCCCTTCCTGACCAGGCCATTTTTTGCGATACAGCACTGCGTTGCTTTAACAGACAATTGCGTGGTCGAGAGACACTGTTCCCAAATAAAGTCAATGCCCTTTTTTTCCCCAAACAGAGCTTTCTTTTGGTGGTATTTGATCACCTCTGCAGTTTTTATTTGTTGCGCTACAAACAAAAAGAAAATTACAATTTTGAAAAAATAATATTTTTTTATTTTCTGCTATAAAACACATCCAATGAAAAATTTAAAAAATCGAATTTCTTCATCAGTTTAGGCCAATATATATTCTGCTACATATTTTTGGTTAAAAAAATCTCAATAAGCGCATATTGATTGGTTTGCGCAAAATTATAGCGTCTGCAAACTATGAGATAGATTTATGGAATGTTTAGTTATTATTTTTTACTAGTAATGGTGGCGATCAGCAACTTATAGTAGGACTGCGATATTGCGGCTGACAAATCTGACAATAAGTGACACTTTTTGGGGACCAGTGACACCAATACAGTGATCAGTGCTAAAAAAAATTGCACTGTCACTGTATAAATGACACTGGCAGGCAAGGGGTTAACATCAGGGATCCTGCTTAGTAGACATGTGCAATGCGTTTCATTCCAAATTTGTTTTTTAACAAATTTTTGGAAATTCAGGAATTCAGGCGAATCTGAATGTCTGAATTTCGAATTTTTTCCGAATTTTCGTTTTTTCGAATTTGAAAATTCGATAATCCGAAAATCAGAAATGCGGTAATTCGGAAATTGGAAAAGCCGAAAATCCGAAATTGAAAATTCAATTTGAAATTCGAAAATTTGAAAATCGGAAATAATTACTAACTAATAATAACTTAACAATACATTAACTATTTAAATAACTATTACATTATAGGTATTGGAATTTCCTTGAACATTTGGCTCTTAGTGATAAATTTCATATTTAAGTTCACTAACAGCCAAATTTTCAAGGAAATTCCAATACCTATAATTTAATAGTTATTTATTAGTTAGCTATTATGTCAAATTTTCTTTCTTATTTTCGAATTTCTGACTTTCGAATTTCAGAATTTTTGGATTTTTTACTTCTGAATTTCCAAACTTCCGACTTTTTGAATTTCGTCATTTTCGAATTCCGAATTAGGGAATTTCCAATGTCAGAGTTCCCAAATTTCTGAATTCATGAAAAAAGAAAACAAAAACTAACGGAACAAAAATGAAACCAAACAAATTTTCCGGCTATGTACAGTATAGTGTATAGTCTACTGCTTAGCAGAAACACAAGATCTTGGTCTTTCTTACTAGCAGAAGGGCAGGATCGGGTCCCCCAAGGCGCGCGCGTGTGCCCCAGACCCCGAAGAAGTAATCAAGTACAGGTACGTGATTTTGTGCTCAAGGGCCGTCCTTGGGATCAACTTACAGTAGATCTTCAGATGATGTTAGTTAAAGCAACCTGATAAGTAAGAAAAAAAGTTTTTTTTTTTTAATAAAATGTTCCTCTGTTTAACCCCTTATTAACGCTTACTTTACGCTAATCAGTCCTAATTGACTCCTTAGTCTCCTTCTCTCTTCAACTATTATTTTCCTGCTGATTGTTTGTTTGTTCCAATTTTATTAACTGTTAATATTTAAACTTTTTTAACATATATTTACACATTTCCTATTTAAAAAATTGCAACATTTAAAAAAAAAACTTTATTTCAATTGTAAATAACTTTGCAATGCTTTTTACCAGAATCATAATTCTAATGTCATTTTAAATAGGACACATTGCAGAAGAAAACATGCACATTTTATGTGCAGAAACTCTATTCATTTTTAATCTAATGCTGTTAGAAAAACTGTTTGTTTTAACAATAAATGGAATATAAAAACAATGTATGCATTACCTTGTGATCTTTAGTAATCATGAAGTTATTGCTGAATAAACAGGTCCATAGCAGAAATGTAAAAATTGCTTTGGTCCATACTGGGTAAACAGGTGTGAGAGGAAAAGTGATTAATATACTTTCAAAGTCAAGCGTGTACATGAGTCTGTTTGGAATAAAAATTCCATTAACCACTTCAGCCCCGTAAGGATTTACCCCCTTCATGACCAGAGCACTTTTTTTGCGATTCGGCACTGCGTCGCTTTAGCTGACAATTGCGCGGTCATGCGACGTTTTACCCAAACAGAATTGACGTCCTTTTTTCCCACAAATAGAGTTTTCTTTTGGTGGTATTTGATCACCTCTGCGGTTTTTATTTTTTGCATTATAAACAAAAAAAGAGCGACAATTTTGAAAAAAAAAACATTGAGAATTTGATTTTAAATACCGTTGTTATGGCAGCAGCTAGCTGCCATAACCACAGTGTCATTTAGTTCTGGTGGCGATTCGGCATTGGTTAAAAGTGGCCCCAGCGGCGCATTCGCCCGCTGGATCATTTTTAGAGATAGCGTGAGAGGTGCCGCCCCCCGCTTCTGAATAGTTTTCAAGCTTACCGGAGCCGTCGGTAAGCCCCGAACCAATCCGATGTGGCCGATGGCTAGGCAGGAAGTCGAGTGAGGACAAGATTGCCCCCACTCAGCTCTATACCCTTGGAGGACCAGAGCGGCCTCCGACCTCACTTCTGGTTCTCGGGCTTAAAGAGATGATTTTTTTTTTTTTAAAGCCAAAGTGTCTTCTTTTTTTTTTTTGCTTTTGCTTTTAAATGAGAGATCTGGGGTATTTTTGACCCCAGATCTCTCAATAAAGATGGACCTATCATGCTTATTTCTATTACAAGGAATTCCTTGTAACAGGAATAAAAGTGATAAAATAAATAAATAAATAAATAAATAAATAAAGAGACAGTGTAAAAATAAAAAATAAAAAGTAAAATAAATAAGAAAAAAAAAATGTAAGCACCTCATCCCTCCATGCTCGTGCACAGAAGCGAAAGCATACGTAAGTCGCGCCCACATATTTAAATTATATAAACCACACATGTGAGGTATCGTCACAACTGTTAGAGCAGAAGCAATAATTCTAGCACTAGACCTCCTCTGTAATTCTAAACAGGTAACCTGTAAAAAAATTTAAAGTGTTGCCTATGGAGATTTTTAAGTACTGTAGTTTAAAACCAGAACATAAAGAAGGAGAAAAGCGCCTCTAAATGCAGACAGTTTATTATAATCAGAATAAAACACGGGGTGGTTACACTCACAGATGACAGTAGAAAAAGAGCATGTCCGCACATAAAAAGCGTATAAAAAAGCGTAGAACTACTGTAGGAAATAAACTTAGAAAATAAATATAAGAATAACAAAATTGGTAAAAAAGAGTAATAATCAAGCTTGTCAATAATCAGTAGTGGATACGTATCAGGAATGATAGGACAACATGTTAGGAATGATAGGACAAGAAGCACAGAAACATATAGGGATATTGTTTTTTGTCAGCAGCTCATCCATCTGAGGGGACTCATTAAGTTACCACCTAATATACTTCCCCATTCTAGAACAT
>BLSH010445410.1:934431-966222 GCA_018402905.1 Glandirana rugosa
GTACCTCTAGACTTCGAGAGAAAGTCAGGGACGTATACATAGACTGAAACTACCCATAGTGAGGGTGTCAAGGACCACATCTGTGAAGGTCCGTCGGAACCGGGGAACGTCGTATACTAATAAGGTATAAGGCTCGACTAAAAACTCATATTAGACGCATTCCGAACTTAAATTAAAAAGGTTGGATATAGAGAACAGTTTATAGGTTGATATAACAACAAGTATATATAGACATCTATGCGATTAACGTGGACGAGGACTCCTTCACCTCACCTGAGGTACCTTGCTGCAAGGGGCCAAGGCTGCCTGGAAGTGTCTACACCAGGAACTGTGGGAGTGATACCCATCAAAGTCAGATACATATGCAGGGACTGAAAGAGAGCTTCAGATCTCCATGGCAGGATCAATAGTGGCAGAGCTGGCAATCCACAACAGATTCTATGAAGGATATATATAATTGTACATGAGCATTCCTCCCAACTTTCTGAGATGGGAACGAGGGAAACCTATTAGCAAAAGTACGTAGACATAGGAAACCCCCCTGTCACGCCCCCTTAAAGGAGAATCATACAAAAAAGATTGGTTAAACCAACAAGTATTTTTTTACAACAACAACAATAATTTATGTGGTGGTAAACCAGAGAAAAGAGAAAATCGCTGCTCCAAGTGTAATGGCTCACACACTAGTTGGAAGCTCTGGAGTGCCTGCTGTGGCTCGCCCCACGTGAATCCACAAATTGGGGGTAGAAAAGGGGGAGAAGGAAAATGAGCTAGAAGTAACTCTGTGGAAATAAAAAGGACAAAAAAGCGACTTGTTTCCGGAAGTGACACCATCCAGGGAAGTGTGTGGAGTGTCTGAACACCGCAGATTGAGAGCTGAGATCCTGGAAGCACTGGGAGCCACTGGTGAGACCTGCGATCGGTCAGCCTCATCCTGAAAGATCCCCGCCCTTCCACTCCGGATCAACACAGCGGAAGACCCTGCTCATATGTGTGCCAAACCCACATGTTTGTGAGTGTGACTACTTACCTTATTTTACTGCAATAAATTGTTCCTAATGCTACTCTTAGAAGGCCCCGCTTTTTGTCCTTTTTTTTACTACTACTATTCCTTTATGTTGGTTTTTGCAATTTACAGATACAGCAATTTAGAAATTGGATGAAAGATTTAGCTCTGGGAAACACTTTTGGATGGATAAATTGTGCATTTTATATGCAACTATATAGAACAGACCAAAAATGAGGGACACATGAGGAGGGAAGAGGGACACGGGGACTTTGTTCAAGGGGGGGGAGGGAAGAAGGACGAGGTTGACGCGTTTCACACTTCCAAGAGTGCTTTGTCAAAACCATGGATTTGGCAAAGCACTCTTGGAAGTGTGAAACGTGTCAACCTTGTCCTTCTCCCCCCCCCCAATAAATAGAATCTGCTTTTTATTGGAAAGTGTGCTGCCATACCGGATTTTTCTTCTCACAATCTTTCTGGCAGTGACAGGGCGTGCACCTCACCGCATTCAGCAGGATACACATTTGGGAGCAGCTGAACCCATACACTCACCTGGAGCTGCGGTTTCTTATCCTGCCACAAGAGTGGTGTCATACGTCTGGCACGGAGGGTGTGGCGCCGATGCTCTTCAGCCTGAATCCGCCGAGTGTGGGAGGAACTTGACTGCCTGACCTCAACCCGATAGAACACCTTTGGGATGAATAAGAGCAGAGACTGTGAGCCAAGCCTTCTCATCCAAAATCAGTGCCGGACCTCACAAATGCGCTTCTGGAAGAATGGTCAAACATTCCCATAGACACACTCCTAAACCTTGTGCACAGCCTTGCCAGAAGAGTTGAAGATGTTATAGCTGCAAAGGGTGGGCCAACTCAATAATGAACCCTACAGACTAAGACTGGGATGCCATTAAAGTTCATGTGCGTGTAGAGGCAGGTGTCCCAATACTTTTGGTAATATAGTGTAGGTATGCTTACATTGTGCCGAGTTGGACCAATGTAACTATGCAATAGGAATAATACCTGGAGTTCAACCTTTAAAAGCATCTATTATGGCGGGGATGGGAGATTCTTTTTGGGCGAACAGACCCTTTAAGACTGTGCCGCACACAGAAAACGGTTTTATTTCTTCCTAAATCTAGGTAACCTTCTGGAACACTGTATTATGACATTGCTCAGATGTTCGCCAGTGCTCTGTGCCTCTCTGTGAAACATGTTGCAATGTTTTGGTCAAAGTTCTGAAATGTTCAAATGGAATCCCCAAAGAAGCAGAGCGTGTTGTAAGTGTTACAAGAATAGCCTGAGGGAAGAGTCTCTGCCATAGCAAATTCAGCTCCTCAGGAGAGGAAGACGGTGCGCTTTGTCTTATACTCGTTGAAATGAACTTACTTTACTCTAATAGAAAATTCCATTCTTCATCCTACAGGTTAGTGGAAGCGATGAGACTGACGCGGAGCTCGCAATTCTGGATCTAGGCTAATTGTTAGCTCTAAACGTGCTTATGCAAATGCATTCCGAAATTCAAATCCAATTATTATGCCATAAACCTGGGGGTAAGACTTTTTTATTTTTTTAATATATTTTTTTTTTTTATTAAACTTTACGTTTTTTGTTTTTTTTTGACGGATGAAATGAATAAAGAAATAGAAATGATTTTTGAAACTGAACTCCAAGGAAATATACAGATACACCAATTACTGCAATTTAGTTTTGAAGACATCATGAAATTTATTTTTAAGTGAAGTCAGTGTCAGTACCTGAATTTGGTTTGGACTTGGTAACAGCCTCATGCACAGCAGCACGGTGGGGCAGCACTGGGAGCCAATCAGATGTGCTACGCGCCAATGTGCTGATAAGGAACTTGCTGACAATTGGAGAGAACAGAGGGGTAACTCATCATGCTGCTCCCACCCTCTCCATTGACAAGATGTTGGAATGCCGGTGAGCAGGCTGCATTCCTTAAAAAATATGTTACCCCGACATTTCATATTCCTGATACGTGCCTGCTGTATCATGCACTTGTTTCAAAAAGCATCCTGCTCTCTTTGCATTGCTTCCTATGTGTAAAATTCCTGGTTGCTTTTCTTTTGCAAACTGATGACCACACTAGGCTATAGAGCACACCCTTCCCAGCGTGGTCAGTCCCCCCGCCCGCCTAGCATTTATTGGGAAGATCGGTGTTAGGGATGCGCACAACTGAAACATTTGTTTAGTTTTCTTTAGAATTAGATTAAGTTAATAATTTTGTTTCGTCATATTTGTTATCTTAGAATGATTAATTTTAAGAATTTGTTTTGTATATTTGGATTTGTTTAGTATAGTCAATTATTTTCAAAGCAGTTTGAATTTTGAAATTCAAATTTGGGAAGACAGCGATATTTGTCCTATTATCTGTTCTATTTTTTTCTATTCTCTTCTATTCTATTCAACTCTATTCTTTTCTATTATATTCCACTCTATTCTATTATTTTCTTTTCTATTTTATTATATTATTTTTCTATTCTTTTATTTTCTATTCTATTCCTTTATCTTATTTTCTATTCTTTTATTTTCTATTCTATCCTGTTCTATTCTATTACTTTATTTTCTATTCAATTCTATTTATTTATTTTTTATTTATTTATTTCAGGTACTTATATAGCACCATAAATGTATGTAGCGCTTAACATATACATTGTACGATAACATCCGTCCCTACCCTCAAGGAGCTTACAATCTAAGGTCCCTAACTCACATTCATACACATACTAGGGCCAATTTAGACAGGAACCAATTAACCTACCAGCATGTCTTTGGAGTGAGGGGGGAAACCAGAGTACCTGGAGGAAACCCACGCAGGCACAGGGAGAACTCCAGGCAGGTAGTGTCTATTCTATTCTATTTTGTTCTATTCTATTTTGTTCTATTATATTCTACTCTATAAAGCATAGAAATGTGCAGAGTGAAAAAAATTGTTTAGTTTCATTTTGATTTGTTATTTACATAAATTTGTTCAGTTAAATGTGTTTCATTTGTTTATAACTCGTTTTCGGAATCCATTTATTCGTTTTCAAATCAATACAAAATATTTTCGAATCAGTTTTGAATCGTTTTCAAATTCGAATCATTTTCAAATTCAAATAGTTTTCAAATTTGAACGCTTTTTGAATTTTAATAGTTTTCCAATTTCCAAGGAGAATGGGGTGGAGTGGAAAGTGGAGGAATAAAATGGAAAAAGATAGAATACAATAGAGGGGAATATAACAGAAAATGAAAGAATATAATGTGGTGGAGTGGAACAGAGCTGTTTTACTCTGTTGTATTCTATTCTTTTGTTTTCTGTTATATTCTTATCTAGTCTAGTGGGGTTTTTTTTCTGTACTATTCCTTTGTTTTCTATTCTATTTTTTTCTATTTGGAAATTAGAAAAGTATTCAAATTTGAGGACTTTTCATTTTCGAATTTAAAAACTCTTCGAATTTGAAAGCTTTTCAAATTTAAAAACTATTTGAATTCGAAAAGTATTCGAAAACTATTTGAAATTTACTTGAATTCTAATTTCATCCAAATTTTTTTTTTCGTTATTTCAGATTCGTTTAAATTCGGTACTATTGTAATTTTGAAATTCGGATACATCCGAATTTCCAAAAAAAACAAAATTCGTCTGAATTTTAATTCGGAATGAAACAAACCTCACATGTCTATAAAGCAGCCTATGTAGGAATCATCATCTTATTTTACTTTTGTACCTTACTGTATTTATTGTAATATGTTTCCATTTCGAATTCAAATTTATTTTCAAATTTGAAAACTTTGTTTCGTCATAATTTATTTTGGGTCGGTTGAAATTCGTTATGATTGTGATTCGGAAATTCAGATATATCCGAATCTCCAAATAATGAAAAATTTGTCTGAATTTTCGATTCGTAACGAAACGAATTGCACAAGTCTAATTGGTGTACTGTGTTGTCCTCGCCTCCTGCTGGCATGCCCCCTGCAGTCTCCACCCCTTATGCAGCTGAGAACAGACGTCATGTGATCACTAATAGAAAAATAAAAAAGTTATTGGTATTTTTTTAATATCTACCCTGCATTTCTATTTTAAACTGAATGGGTTGTTTTACAAGGTGAGGGTTCACATATACTTTAACTACAACAGAAAAAAGTCACCAACTTAACCATGCTTTCTGCCAAGGCTGTATAAATCTCAGGACTGGAATAGTAAAATAACAAATAATTTGATAGGTTACACTTCTTCTGTGTGTATTTAGCTGCTCGCTCAGCTTTAACCGGTTCCCAACTGGCTCGCGTACATTTACTGCTGCAGAGTGGTGCTGCCCCACGAATCGCCGTTTATAAACGGCGGCTCGCACTTGCGCTGTAACGGGTGTGGCTGCGGCTCGGGCGGACTTGATTTCCGCCGGTGAGCCGCGATTGCCTAGCAGAGAGGAAGAACGGGGAACCGTCGATGTAAACACGGCAGTTCCCAGTTCTGTCAGTGGGCATGTAAGAGATCTACTGATTCCTGTCCCTGGGATCAATTAGATCTCTTATTCCCCTGGCAGCCCAGCCACCTCACAGTTAGAACACGCCTAGGGAACACAGTTAACCCCTAGATCTCCCCCTACAGGTTAACTCCTTTACTGCCAATGACATTTATACAGTAATCAGTGGATATTTAAATTTCTGATCGCTGTATAAATGTCATTGGTCCCAAAAAAAGTGTCAAAAATGTCCAACATGTCCGCCGCAATATCGCAGTCCCGATGAAAATCGCAGATCGCTGCCATTACTAGTAAAAAAATTGTAAAAACTCCAGAAATTAATTCTCATGGTTTGTAAACACGGCAACTTTTTTGCAAACCAATCAATAAATTGCAATTTATTTTACCGAAAATACGAGGAAGAATATAAATCAGCCAAAACCAATGAATAAATTTGTTTTTTTTATATTTTTTTTTATTTGTATTTAAGCAAAAAGAAAGAAATATAGTTTTTTTTGCAAAATTGTAGTTTTTTTTTTGTTTATAGCGGTGATCAGAAATGATGCAGAGGCGATCAAATACCACCAAAAGAAACCTCTATTTGTTGGAAAAAAAGGACGCAAATTTTGTTTGGGTACAACGTCACACAACTATACAATTGTCAGTTAAAGCGACGCAGTGCCGAATCGCAAAAAGTGCTCTGGTCCTAACGTGGGAAATCCTTCCGGGGCTGAAGTGGTTAAACATGAGCTATGTTTAGCTGCCTATTACAACAACTTACTGTAAATCTGCATCGGGATGGAAAAAAATGAAACTGAAGTAATCACTAGGTAACAAGAACCAATAGGTTCTTGATCAGTTATGCCATTTTTGCATCAAAAATCTTAAAAGCAATGCTGCAATCTCCTAGAATTTCCTATACAAATATTAGCTTTTGAAACCCAGTATTTGCCCTGGCTTAGTCATACTCAACCAGACAATTCTCAAGCCTACCAATACACTGCTCAGGTAGCAAGCACTACGTTGTTGGACAGAAGAATGCTAGACTGTCTCTCCTCAAGCACTGGAAATCCTGGCATTATGGGTACTTTAGTGTCACTGAGGCACAGAATTTACATAGGTACAATCAGGCACCTTATGATGACTTTTACCCATCAACTTATTTATTTTCTCCCTTATACAGGTTTACTTTAGCTAGTGAAGGGATAGCTTCCAAAGCATTTTAGCCATATCAAACCAAGTCAAGTCCCTTGGGGACCAACATCATTGGCGCCCAGTACTGTTTGCCGGTATGATCAAGATTTATCCAGGCAGGGGCGTAACGATAGGGGTTGCAGGGGTTGCAATTGCAACCGGGCCCCATGGTCCAGGGGGCCCATGTGCCTCCCTTGTACACCTGAATAGGAGGGATGGTGGGGGTGGCATTTAGAGGACCCAATCTCCTCCATTTTCCTCTATCCAGTTTACTTGTCTTCTGCTGTTCCCAGGGCCCCTGTGTGCTTCCCTGGTCCCCCTGGGGCCTGCTGCAGAACTTGTGAAAGGGCCCCACTGCAGTATCATAATAAAGGGACCCACGATAGGCGTAAAGGGCCCCAGGATCAGTGGGAAGAGGAAAGGGCCCTGGCCAGGGGTCAGGGGGCCCTTCATAATTTCTTGCACCGGGGCCCTGAAGGTTCTAGTTACGCCTCTGTATCCAGGTCACATTTTTATGCGTCAAACATTTTTGGATACACTTGAAAATGAACTCTATTCAAACATCTTCCGAATTATTGAGATTTCAGTAAAGGGTAGTGCTAATTTTGCAACGTACAAAGAACTTTTAGGCAGTTTGTATGCACCCAACCTTGTGACAATAGTTGGGGGAAGACCCTTCTCTGTTCAATATTGACTGTGGCCCAATCAACAAAGCCTGATCCATAAGGATTTTGTTTGGTGAGTTTGATGTTGAAGAATTTAAGTGGTCTGAGCAGAATCCGGACCTCAAAACTACCGAGCACCTTTGGGATGAAATGGGACACCAAATTTAACCCGGGTCTTCTCTTTCAACATCAGTACCTGACCTCAAAAATGCTGTTAAAAAGACCCAGCATCATTGGGGCCGAGTACTGTACCCGTATGATAAAGATTTATCCAGGGCACATTAGTATGCATCAAATATTTTTGGATACAATTGAAAATAAATTCCATGCAAACACCTTCCAAATTATTGAGATATTAGTAAAGGGTAGCGCAAATTTTATAACGTACAAAGAACTTTTGGACGATTGTATGCTCTCAACCTTGTGACAATAGTTGGGGGAAGACCCTTCTCTGTTCAACTTTGACTGTGACCCAATCAACAAAGCCAGGCCCATAAGGACTTAATTCTGGAAGAATTTGAGTGATCTGGGCAGAATCCTGACCTCAACACTATTGAAAACCTTGGGATGAAATGGGACACCAAATTCAAGCTGGGTCTTCTCATTCAACATCAGTACCTGACCCCAGGAATGCTGTTAAAAAGACATTTTAATCCTGAAAGTTTATTTAATTAGTGAGCAAGTGTCAAAGTCTTATTAAGATGGTACTTGGTTCCTAGTCACCTTGCCAGGATGTACCCTTCAACTTCAGAGGACTGCTTCAGGGAATGTGGTTTATGGAGTACTATGCTCCACATATTGTGGGAATGCCCACGCATTAGGAGCTACTGGAAGCAAGTATTTTCCTTGATTTGTAGAATTACAGAGATTGCAATAGATTAATGTCCTTCTATAGCTCTGTTGAATGATCTTCTAGTGGGAGTGCTATGAAGAGATTGATTTATTTTATGCTGCTGGCGGCTTAAACTACCTTAGCAGGAGCACGGAAGTCACTCTCTGTCTCTATCTGCCACATGCAGCATAACATGTCTTGGATCATGCTACATAAGAAGGTATCTAGCATAACAAATGACAAACAGAAGCTCTTTGAACAAACTTGGGAACCATGGGTGAATCATGTTCAGATACCTATCTCTTCCAAGATTAGATTTGTGTCTTCTGCGAGCCCTGGGTCTCTACTTAAACACTTCTATCTTCCTTCATACATACATCTTCCTTCATACAGTTTCTCCTATTTTTGATTTTTTACTATGGACTGTTCTTTGAGCTATAACTTCTTTTGACATGGTATATGGAATTATGATCTTATAAGCCTTACCAATTCCTTATATTTTTGGGGTGCCTCAAAATTCTCGAGGGCCGAATTTATGCCAGGTATGGTTGGACCTGCAACAGGCCCTATTTGTGTGTGCTGCCGTTAAGCTTTTTTATAAGGCAACCATACCCAAATTGAATTGAACCATATCTTAGTTTTTGTTGCATTTAACACTTACTAATTGATAACCTCATTAATATGTACCTCCTTCATGTCTTGTAAAGCTCTGAACCACTTTGTTGACATTGATATTGGCTGTTTGAATGTATTCCTTCTTTACTCTTATAATAAAGACTTTTGAAGGTAAAAAACACATTTTAGACAATTGTATGCTTCCAACTGTCATGAACCTGCAATAGCATTTCATGTCATGTCTGTTTGCTTACCTTTCTGCATGTGTCCAGCTAGAGGCCGTGCCTCCCTCGCCTGTGTGCTTTAGTATCCTTCCTCAGCTGGGCTCCACCCCAGGCCCTAATTAGGAACATTATTTAACACCTGGCAGTGCAAGCCTGCAATGCCAATCTATATTTTGTGTTTGGCTTTGTGTGTGTGCTTCTGCCGTGTACTCTTTGTTTGTTCCCGTGTACCAATCTTGGCTTTCTTGGCATGCCTCCTGTCTGTTTCTGTCTGCTCGTAGCCCTGACCCTTGGCTTTCCCACTGACCTTCTTTTGCTATCCTGAACTGCTGCTTCCTCTCCATTCACTTGCAGCCAGCTGTGAGCGTGAGCTGGGGGACCCTGGGGGCTGTGACCTGGATCCAGTTGCAGCCAAGTCCATCCTCACCACAAGAGGCTCAGGTGAACACCTGCAGACTCTTAGGCTCCATGCCCCAGGGAAACCTATGCTCTAGCTCCCTGTGCAATCTGTGCCAGAGTTCCAGCAGTCCCACTTCCCTGCACCATCATGAGCTCTAGTCACAGCAGTCAGCTAAGGGTTCACAACCTTAGTGGTGTGCCCTGAACCCTGCGGTGTGCACCTGTCACCTGCCGTCAGGTGACCTGACACCAACTTTGTGGCAATAGTTGGAGGAAGGCCCTTTTTTGTTCCACTTTCACTGTGTCTCAATAAACAAAGCCAGGTCCATAAGGATATTGTTTTGTGAGTTTGATGTGGAAGAATTTGAGTGGTCTGAATAGAATCTTTACCTCAACCCTACTGAACACCATTGGAATGAAATAGGACACCAAATGCAAGCCAGATCTTCTCATTCAACATCATTACCTGACATCATAAATGCTGTTGACTGAATAAGCACAAATTCCCACTGACACACTGCAAAATCTTGCAAAAAGCCTTCCTAGAAGAGTGGAAACTGTTAAAGTTGCAAAGGAGGAGCCACCTCCATATTAATACTCATGGTTTTGCAGTGGCATATACAACAAACCCATATAGATGTGTGTGAGCAGGAAAGGGGGGGCAAAGCACTGGGTGCCAAACAGGAGAGAACACACACAGAGGTCAAATAGTGCAAAAAAAAAAGTACATTAAAATATATTAAAGTGAGAGTTCTGTGAAGATAGTACAAATCCTGTATACACAGTCACTCTGGCCTGGTGACACTTACAAAGAGCTATCCAGAGGAGACCGGTGCACGTTGCTGATACCCCACAGCATCTGACAGAGGAGGAGGCTAAAAGCCAGACCACAACAAGGCATCTGGATGAGAATTGACTTCTGCCTGAGACACAAGCGACCGACCCTTTTCTGCCCTTCCTCAATGGGAACCTCTCCCTACGCTAGGCACTCTGTCCCTGTCCTATACACTCAATGTGTGCCAACTAAGGGGGACAGTTCTATTTATACTATTTATTAACACTACCCACACAAAAGATAGCCAAAGAGGTCAACCAGGGTAGAGCGTTCATTTGGACAGCTGCTCTCTTGATGACATCTACAGAGGTCTCAGAGGAACATGGCTTCTCCTTGCCCTCTGTTCTCTCTCTGCATGGCAGCTGCTGAACAATGCCACCTATGCATGGAGGCCAAACTGCACCTGTCTGGGAGTCAGGTGTCAGCAAATATTTTCTGTATAGTCTAGTTTGCAGACAGAAATTTAGAGAATTCCCATCCCTCTGCTCTGTAACTGCCTCACTCCCCCTCCCTGCACTTTTTTTCAAAATACTCAGCAAGCATACTGTAGTGACGTTTCTCTATATCTACAAAAAGAATGAGGTAAGATAAGGTTAGCAATAAGATTTGCTAAAGTCCTTGAGATGCATATAGATATAAATGTTTTTTTCTACCACAAAACCAGAATTATATTTTAATTTCAAGTGACTTATGTGTGCCGTAAACTTGAAATTCAGGATAGCTGGAAGGTCACTGACCCGCTGTCTTAGATCTCTAGAGGTGCAGATATTATTTTGCATAAAATGCTTGTAACTTGGAAATGGTGTGGTCAAATAGCAAGAAAAATAAAAGAAGCGTTCTTTGATTCTGTAAGAACTAGCTCGTTATGTCTGAGGCATTTTACACTGACTTAGAGAGGAGAAAAAAAAAATCACCTGTTACAATACTTGCTCTTGCTGCCTCAAGAATTTCAGTTAATAAAGAGAGCGCACAGGGGACTCCGGTATAAAAAACACTACTGAGAGTACAAATGCTCAAAGTGATGTATAAAAAGAGCAAAATAAATAAATTCAATGGACCAGAAATGAGGATGAAAGGAGCGATAGCACAATGGGGGAATAGGAAGCGGGGAAGTAGATTAAATTGACTAAGGTCCATTTCAGCAAAACCGTATAGACATGTAAATGGAGAATCATAGGCATAAACGCTGAAATTAGCTATACAGGCGTGCTTTGTGGGCAGGAAATTAGTCTATTTTTTCAGGGTTATTTATATTCAAGCCTTCAGTGGCAAGCTGTGAATCCGGGGAGATTGCTGAACTCAAAGTTTTAAGGTAAGCGTAACAGGCTCCACAAACTTATCTGAAGGCACAGTGGGTCCAGGTAAGAACGAAGCATTCATACATGTGATAGTTCCTACATGTGCCACTGGGAAAGCCTACTACAACCTCTGCAACACAGAAAAGGGCAGAGGGCACACTGTAATACTGATTTAGCACTCTCCTAGGTAGGTGCTAGCGAATGTATATAGTTTTTGGATTTTCTGCTTAACAGAGAAGCAGACAGGAATATTTGGGTGCTGTCTGCTACAAAGAGCACTGATTGATTAGTGAGGTCTGCTCAGTGTGCTCTGGTGCTGCTCATGCTGTCTTGATGTTTCACACTGATCCAATAGCAAGAGGACATATTGAACAGTGGGAGGAAACCTAGCAGGTGAGAGCATGGATGTAGATACATCCCTGGCCAATTAGAAGGGGATGTGCCCCAGGGAATGCTGGGTGACTGTATTTAAGTGGAGCACATGGGCTTGGGGTTCCAGTCCAGCCCACCTCTAAGGAGAGAGGTTCAGGTGGGGAGGAAGCTGCTGTCTCTCCCCAGCATCAGGTGACTGACCTGAGTGCCTAAAGCCTTGAATCTACAACCCAGGCTTCCAGTGCAAGCTGACTGAGGGAGGATGTCTATGGATCTGGTCTGATGTCACTGGTATAGAGTGTCACTTGGAAGTTGGAAGGAGGCTACCAGCTGTCCCTGGACATTTTGTGAGTACAGACCCCTGAAGAGATCCCTGAGACTGTGTGTGCTGCTGAAATCCCCCTCCTGGTCCTAGAAGTCAGCATACTGGGTGTGTGAGCTAAGGGGATACTGGCTAGTGTCTTGAAGAAACAAAGTCCAGTTAGTCCCTTTTGCTACAAAGGGACTTGTTCATTCCATACCAATGCTGTATGGTTCAGCAGAATAATCTGCTCCACAGTTCTACAGAGAGAGTTGTCCTCGTTTGTGCATAGTTAATTTGCAGTATCCTACTAATTCCCTTATCCTACCCAAGTTCTCCAAATAAAACATAAAAACACATCCCCTAGACTGGTCATTGAAGACAACGAGTGGAAAAGTGTGTGCACCTGGCTGTGTAAAAATACTGTGTAAATGGCTGTGGATTAATCAGTGGGAGACCTGGGTACAAATATTAAGCAGCTCCTATGGTGGGAATGGCTATGCTAAATACTGTGCACAGCGGCATTAAAGTGGAAGAAAAGACTAACTAACCATTCTTAAACCCAACACCTCCCACCTATCCTGCATACCCTGTATAAAAAAGATCTGTCTACGTACCTATTTTTAATCTACTCTAGTACAGTCATGGGATGCAGCAGTTCAGTGCATAACTGTGGTACCTCCAAAGATAAGGACAAAGAAAGAGAAAAAGAGACAGAGGCCATATGGTGTAGTAGTTTGACATATGATTGGATGAAATATATGATGAAAAGGTAAATTACAATTGTATACTCACATCTGGGAGGTTGCTGAGCTCCCGAATGGGATATCAGACAACTTGGCATGGAAGCCTGCCAGGAATATGACTGTTCCTGTGCAGAATAAGGTCGCTCTCAATGCTTGGTGGGATTGATCCGGACGATCCTACGCTCTGCAGTCTTAGGATTCTAGTGTGTTCACAGTAAGAGGTTTAAGAGCCCCAAAAGACAGGAAACTGGTGTCAGCAGAGGCGCCCGAATGTGAAACATGGTACACCGTACCGTGTTTTTTACTATTCTGTGATCAATAAAAGTCAAATCAATGAAGAATACAGTCCTTAGCTTTTCCTTCACGTTCAGGTGCCTCTGCTGACACCAGTTTCCTGTCTTTGGGGCTCTTAAACCTCTTACAGAAGCTCGGTGAGTGGCTGCTGCAGGGGAGAGTAGGGAGCTGGCCCATGGGAGAATATAAGTGACAATGCATTTCCCAAAAGCTGCTTCCTATGGTGGCACACTCCTGAGCCAGGTTGTTTGCATCTCTTTAGGCACGTAGCCTGGCCCAGCCCTGCCCCCCGCTCTTTGCTCACAGGTTTTGACGGACAGCAGTAGGAGCCTATCACTCCCACTGCTCTCAGCCAAGCCTGTGGGAGTGGGGCCAGGGGAGAAGAGCTGCTGCAGATGTGCACAGTGCTGGACCAAGATCAGGCTCAGGTGAGTATTTAGGGAGGCTGCGGGGGGAGCTGCACTTAAAAAGCTTTTTACCTTAATGCAGAAAATGCATTAAGGTAAAAACATTTTACCTTTACAACCACTTTAATAAGAAATCAAGGGCAATAATTTCAATATTTAGCTGTTTAGTTGGTAAAATACCAGCCAGGTTACAATCCTATTAAACACAGCATATATATATATATATATATACTGTACAGGACACCAAGGTTGGGTCCTGGATGGGAAATATGTGCCTCTGTTGTTTGGGTTATGGCCCCTTCAAAGGAGACAACCAAGGGTGTGGAGTACTCAGGGATTTTCTCCCATGCATGGTGATCCAGGATGATCCGTTAAAAAAAGGGAAAACTAATTAGCAGTCTTCCCAGGATTAGGGATGGGCTAAACGGACCCCTGTTCAGTTCAAACCAGAACTTTTGAACACCGCAAAAGTTCGGACCAGAATAACGAACCCCATTAACATTAATGGGACCCAAATTTCAAAAATCAAAAGTGCCCATTTTGAAGGCTTATATGCAAGTCATTGTGCATACAATGGTTATAGGGGTCCGGGTCCTGCCCTGGGGGACATGTATCAATGAAAAAAAAGTTTTTGAAAAACGTCATTTTTAAATGAGCAGTGATTTTTGGACTTTTAGGCCTCATACACACGGGCGTATATAAAAAAATAAACAAAACGTCGGGCCCGACGTCAAGGAAAAAAAGGCGACGTTTTTCGGCGTTATGTATTGACGTTTTTCGGCGTTAGTGAGCGTCGGCGTCAATAGGCGTCAATAGGCGTTTTTTAAAACAAAATCATCCCTCTGCTATTTTTCAACCTAAAAACGTCGGCGTCAAAAAACGCCGGAAAACGCCGGTATAATAATAGCTGGCATATGGTGGCATATGTTGGCGTTTCTTGGCATATTGTGGCGTCGGCGTCAAAAAACGTCAAAATGTTACAGCCTCAGAACGCGATGGCCATGGGTTCTACTTTCTGCTCACTAACGCCGACGCCACCTACAGCTCAGAAACGCCGACGTTTTTATGGGGCCATTGACTAACATGGGGAGCTGCAAAAAACGCCAGAAAACGCCGGCGTCAAAAAACGTCCGTGTGTATGAGGCCTTAAAGTGAAAGCATAAAAATGAAAAAAATCCTTCCAATATAGTGCCTGGGGGGGGGGGGGGTCCCCTTAGTCTACCTGTAAAGTGTCAGATCTGTACCATGTCTAGAATCTGCTGCAGCAAAAATTGCATTTATAAAGCCAAAAAAAATGACATTTTCCCTGCAAGCTGCCTTTATTTTGCTCAGCAACAGCTGGGGAGCCAGTGTGTATGATGAGGCCACAATGTAGTGCACTGGAAACAAGATTAGAGATTTTTTGGATAAATTCTGGTGTTGCTTTGAATTTGGATAGAAGTAGCGGGTGTGTAAAAATTGGGCTTTGAGTGGCGGTGGTGCATTCACACCGTAACCCTATAGAGGTGCTCTTCATGAAGGCAAAAATTGGCCTTTCTATAAAAAAAATTGCAATGATATGCACCTGTCAAACAAGTGCAGAAAAATTGGTCTTTGGGTGTCGGTGGTGTCTTCCCACCGTAACCCTATAGAGGTGCTCTTGATGAAGGCCAAAAAAATTGCAATGATTTGCACCTGTCAAGCAGGTGCTGAAAAAACGTTCTTTGGGTATTAATTGTGCCCATTAAACCTATGCCAAAAACATTGTTCCAGATGAAATTATTGAGCACCCTCAAAGCTAGGCAGCCTCGAAGAAGGAGGGAATTGGAATGGGAGCTACGTCGCTAGTGTGTTGGAATAGGTAAAAAAATGATGTATGGTGAATGGAGGCAGCTTCTCAAAAAAGATTAGGTCCTGGTAACCTAATGATAACTGTAGAGGGAGAGGAGGGTAAGAGGGCGCCAGGCTGGTCCAGTCTCGAAGTCCTGCAGAGATTCCACATTCCAGAAAACTCAATCAGTGACATCGGCATCAGGGGCTTCATAGCTGGTAGTCCATGATTGATTCATTTTTCAAACGGTCCACGGAGTCTGTGGACAGAAGCATTCTATGATCAGTCACAAAACCTCCTGCAACACTGAATGTCCATTCTGAAAGCACATTGGATGCAGGGCAGCCCAACAACTCAAAAGCATACTGGGCAAGTTCTGGCCAGTGGTCTATTCTCATGACCCAGTAAGCCAGTGGATCGTCAGCTGGAAACATTATTGGAAGGGAGGGGACAGTGCTTATTAGCAAATCTTATGAAGCAGTGGAAATCTGTATGTAGATGCACTTTAATCAATGTGAAGGGGTATTTGGTGCACTTTAATTTGAGTACTCACACTATACAGAAACACTCCACGGATATACTGTAATATACTGCAATATAATGCGCCAAATGTACAGTGACACACAGAACTATATGGCGTTAAACTGGCAGTAACACACACAGAAGTAAATGGTGTTCAACTGGCAGTGACGCACTTAGAACTATGTGGCGTTAAACTGGCAGTAACACACTTAGAACTACATAGCGTTAAACTGGCAGTAAAGCACTTAGAACTATATGGCGTTAAACTGGCAGTAACGCACACAGAAGTAAATGGCGTTAAACTGGCAGTAACACACTTAGAACTATATGGCGTTAAACTGTCAGTGACGCACTTGGAACTATATGGCGTTAAACTGGCAGTAACGCACACAGAAGTAAATGGAGTTAAACTTGCAGTAACGCACTTAGAACTATATGGTATTAAACTGGTAGTAATGCACTTAGAACAATATGGCGTTAAATTGGCAGTAAAGCACACAGAAGTAGATGGCGTTAAACTGGCAGTAACGCACTTAGAACTATATGGTGTTAAACTGACAGTAACGCATTTAGAACTATATGGCGTTAAACTGGCAGTAACGCACTTAGAACTATATGGCGTTAAACTGGCAGTAACGCACACAGAAGTAAATGGCGTTAAACTGGCAAAAACACACTTAGAACTATATGGTGTTAAACTGGCATTAACACAGTTAGAACTATGTGGCATTAAACTGGCAGTAACACACACAGAAGTAAATGGCGTTAAACTGGCAGTAACGCACTTAGAACTATATGGCGTTAAACTGGCAGTAACGCACTTAGAACTATATGGCGTTAAACTGGCAGTAACGCACACAGAAGTAAAGGGCGGTAAACTTGCAGTAACGCAATCAAATAGATGGTGTTCAACCTTTACTACACTGAAATTATCTGAGCTGTCCCTACTCTACATATACACTAATGTATGTATGTATGACATGGTCTCACTGCACTACAGTGAAATTATCTGAGCTGTCCCTACTCTAGCTGCACACTATTCAAAGCTGAATGAAAGTCTTTACCCCAATCTGTCTGGCTTTCCCCTACTCTGTCCACTTTTAAAGTGTTACTAAACGCAGGACCCTGCATTCACCATATCTGGTCTCTCACAGTACACAGGGCATGGAAATGCAATTATTTTAGTAAATATAAACTGCTAAATACCTTTTGTCATCAGCAGTATATAGCAGTATTGTGACTTCTATCAGTGTCTGGTTAAAGCTTGTAGAATGATTTTTCATTCTTCCCTGAATATGAGGCTGCAGGACTACTGATTCATTGTCTGGACAGTGCTGACTGGCCCTGTGCTGATCACATGCACTCTTCCAAGAAAAAATAAACTCTCTAGCAATACACACCAAATTGAGCATGTGCAGCTTGCCCCCAAGGCTCTTGCTCTATCAGGAGATGGTTTAGAGACTGCAGAAGTAGGGGAGGATTAGAGAAGACAGGATCAAACAGCCTTTTTACACAATGCAAAGGATTAAGTTCCTTAAGTTCCACAGTGAGTATAACAAGCATGCTTTACTGCATATACAGACTGATTTTACTGTTGTGGGTTTAGTAACACTTTAAGGGATCTCTGAAAACCTGGGCTTTTTTTCTCAGAAAATAGGTATAGGTACTCCCACCTGGGGCAATAAATCCTCCCCTATAACAATAACCCCCCGCCACGAAAAAATGCCCCCAACAACAATAGATTCACCCCAGCACCAGTAGATCTTCCAGCAGCCAGCATCAATAGACCCTCCATCAGCTAGCAACACTAGGCTCTCCCTCAACAGTAAATCTCTACCAGCAACATATGACCCCCAACAACAGATAATCCGCCAGTAACAACAGATCACATATATCACCCACCAGCAACAATAGACCTCCCCAACAATAACAGACCCCCAGCTATAACAGATCCCCAGCGGCCAGCATCAATAAGCCCTCCAGCACACCACAGCACCCCTTACCATTACATACATTCAGTGCTGGAGGTGCCGGAACTGCGTTCCCCCACGTTCCTGGTGAAAAAAGCCCTGCTGAAAACTCACCTCTTCAGAGCCTATCCCGCCTTCACCTAACAACTTAACTTTTAATTTTTCCATCCGCTCATCACAGATATTACCTTTTGCACCAATTGCCCATCCCTAATAGATTGTAAGCTCTCAAGAGCAGGGCCCTCCCGATCCCCTTGTATTGAATTGTATTGTAAATGTATTGTCTCCATTTATATTGTAAAGTGCTGCACAGACAAAATATACCATCATGGTAATTAATGTACGAATACCGTACAAATACGAGTGAACTAAAGTCATCCTGTTGATAGCGTGACCATATTGCCATTCCGTTATGTATAGGTTTCTTTTTTTGTGCTAGCATTGTTCTGTGCAGGAAAAAACAGAGTGTTTTTTTATAGTGACATTACAGCGGCTGAGATATTTTCTCCTCGGTGTACGGAGAAAACACAGCACACATTATCGTGTCTACACATCTTGTTACTGTTAATAACACATTAGTCGTCACAGCAACGGAAAAAACTCAGTTTTACTGTTTACTGCGCGTCAATCCCGAGGTGAGAAAGCTTAGTGGGCTCTCTGCGTCCATCTATTTATACCCCTGATGAAACTATCTTATTTAACTGTACTTCAGGCAGAAATTACAGGGAGGGCAACTGTGGAGAGGAAAATTGTATAGACGGAAAGAACGGGCTTCTGATTTCTCAAATCAACTTGTTGGGTATCCAATAAAGTATAGAAAAATTAAAGAGAAAGGGGGATGGGTTGCTCTGGGTAACAAAACCTGCCCTTTCCTGACCCTGGAGGTGGAGAGTGTGGGGGTAACATACTGTATGTACAGTATATCTATGCCCCCACTACAAACAAATGGCCAATGTCCCCACCTACAAATGGCATTTGCAGCAAGGAGCACATGGATATGAGACGCATGTCAAACAAAACCAAAGAAAATTCCCAGCTCCACTTACCGACCAGCCTGCAACCAACCAAATTGCTTCGTCTAACAGTATGTGTTAATAACATGGTTTACACACATTTGCAAATACATGCGTATTTGCAGAGCAGTGGCGGCTGGTGGTATTTATTTTGGGGAGGGGTAGCAAACAATCCACCTGGTCGGTCAAGTGTCACAGGCATCAACCCCCCCTCCCCCTAGTCAGTAGGTCAGTGACCAGCCCTGCATTTACCCCATTTATGTCACGGGCAGCGCTTCCTCTGGGTGGCGGGCACGGTTCACGGTAGCTTCCCCTGCATCTCATTCCTCTTCCTCCTTGCCAGCCAATAGGATCGCTTCTTCTCTCAGCCAATCGGGTTTCGGGTCACACAACTGGGTGGGCTCAGGGCACAGTGCTCTGCACCTCGAGCCCACCCTTTTTTGGAGCCAATTAGAGCATCAGGCTCTAATCATGTGCTTCTAAAAAAAAACCCCATTGAAATCCATGTGTCTGGCGCCCTGGGGCACCACTGCGCCCCTTATGGACGGGCCGCCACTGTTACCAACCAGCCTGCAACCAACCAAATTATCCCGTCTAATAGTATGCGTTTAGTTTTCACACGTTTGCAAATACACGCGTAAGCTGAGAGACACTTCATGGCACCCCAGTATTATCTGCAGTCCTAACTCTAAATTTTGAGAGCCTCCATAGTAGAAGCACATGCATTATCATGGATAGGTAAGAAGGCAAGTGAGCCTGGAAGGAGCCCAACCCTCCTTAAAAGCGCAGGGGCACACTGGACACCCAGCACAATGGCAGCAAAGGTGTCCAGTGTGTTCCCTCACCAGTATTCCAACAGTACAAACAAATGGCCACTGCCCCAACCTATAACTGGCCTTTGTAGCAAGGAGCACACGGAAGGGTGACGCATGTCAAACAAAACCATAGAAAATTCCCAACTCAACTTACCAGCCAGTCTGCAACCAACCAAATTATCCCTTCTAACAGTTTGCGTTAAAAACAGGGGTTTAGTTTGCACACATTTGCAAATAAATGGTTAAGCTGAGAGCCACTTCACAGCACCCCAGTATTATCTGCAGTCCTAACTCTAAATTTTGAGAGCCTCCATAGTGGAAGCACATGTATTATAATGGATAGGCAGAGGGCAGATGAGCCTGGAGGGAGCTCCCCCCTCTTTAAAAGCACAGGGGCGTGCTGGACACCCAGCACATAGCACTATGGCAGCAAAGGTGTCCAGTGCATCCCCTCACCAGTATACAAACAGTACAAACAAATGGCCACTGCCCCCACCTATAACTGACCTTTACAGCAAGGAGCACATGGAAGGGCAACGCATATCAAACAAAACCAAAGACAATTCCCAGCTCAACTTACCAGCCAGTCTGCAACCAACTGAATTATCCTGTCTAACAGTATGCAGTAAAAACAGGGTTTATCTATGCTTCTATATATCTATGCCCCCCACAATGCCCCCCATAATTGGTTTCACATCAGTAATGCAACTTAGGGTCCATTAACACCTGCTGGTGTGCATTATGCCCTGTATAATGTGAACATTGATGTGTGTTGTGAAGGGTGCTGAGATGCATTGTTACAACACATTGCTTTGTTTACTTTTTTCTACTTTTTACTTTATCGAAGTGAAGCCAAACAATTCATTCAACCTTATGCACTGCGGTGCAGGGAGTTGCGCTGCTTAAAAAATGCATATGTTTTTCCATTTTAAATGCTACTTTATGCAACAACATATCTCCATCCATCCAAACAGTATGGCCACCTGCTGACTTGGCAACATCCACAGACAGTTTAACTCTTTCACAAGACACAAGTTGAATCCAATGGATTTACTGCTACAGGACAGCCGTTCTGTACAGAATCATGTATATATGTGTGATTCTGAACTTCTGGGTAAGGGGGTGCATGGCTTCTGCTGATCGTTGAGAAGAGAGGCTGGAAGAAGCTCTGCCTATGTAAATAAGGCAGCGCTCCATCCTGACAGGCAAAGCAAGGAATAAAATCCATCAAATCCCTTAGTAAAAGTACCTCACATAGTATCACATGAACATTGGCTAGGCACACAGTTAACCCTAACCTAGATGTTTAACCCCTTCCCAATCAGCGTCATTAGTACAGTGACAGTGCATATTTTTAGCACTGATCACTGTATTAGTTTTACTGGTTCCCACAAAGTGTCAAAAGTGTCATAATGTCCACCGCAATATTGCAGTCCCACAATAAGGCCTCATACAAACGGACGTTTTTTGACGCCGGCGTTTTCTGGCGTTTTTTGCAGCTCTCCATGTTAGTCAATGGCCCCATAAAAACGTCAGTGTTTTTGAGCTGTAGGTGGCGTCGGCGTTAGTGAGCAGAAAGTAGAACCCATGGCCATCGCGTTCTGAGGCTGTAACGTTTTGACGTTTTTTGACGCCACAAAACGCCAACAAACGCCAACTAACACCAACAAACGCCACCTAATATTGTACCGGTGATTTTTGACGCTGAGGTTTTTAGGTTGAAAAATAGCAGAGGGATGATTTTTTTTAAAAAACGCCTATTGACGCCGACACTCACTAACGCTCAAAAACGGCAATGCATAACGTCGAAAAACGCCGACTTTATTTCCTTGACGTCGGACCCAACGTTTTGTTTATTTTTTTAGATACGCCCGTGTGTATGAGGCCTAAGCCTCTAATCACCGCTATTAATAGTATAAAAATATATAAATAAATAAAAATTCCAGTATATATCCCATAGTTTGTAGACACTATAGCTTTTTATTGCAGGTACTTATATAGCGCTGTCGATTTACGCAGTGCTTTACATATATATTGTACATTCACATCAGTCCCTACCCTCAAGGAGCTTACAATCTAAGGTCCATAATTCCCATTCTTACATACTAGGGCTATTTTAGACAGGATCTAATTTACCTACCATCATGTCTTTGGGGTGTAGGAGGAAACCGGAGTACCCAGAGGAAACCCCTCACAGGCACAGGGAGAACATGCAGACTCCAGGCAGGTAGTGTCGTGGTTGGGATTCAAACCAGTGACCCTTTTGCTGCCAGCCAAAAGTGCTATCCACTACACCACTTTGCACAAAACAATCAATATGCACTTATTGGGATTTTGGAGCAGAATACATATTGGCATCAATTTATGAAGAAATTAGATTTTTTTACATTTTTTTATTGGATATGTTTTATAGCAGAAAGTAAAAAATATTGTTTTTTTTTTCTAAATTGTCGGTCTTTTTTGTTTATAGTGCAAAAAATAAAAAATGCAGTGGTGATCAAATACCACCAAAAGAAAGCTCTATTTTTGGGGAAAAAAATTACAAATTGTATTTATGTACAGTGTTGCATGACCATGCACGTGTCAGTTAAAGTACCGCAGTGCCGTATTGCAAAAAATAGCTTGGTCGTGAAGGGGGGTAAAGCTTCCGGGTGTCAAGTGGTTATAAAGGTGAACTTATCCTTTAGCCACTTGCCGACTATGGGGGGAGGGAGGGGAAACACTGAAACACCATCTCATTACAGACTCCATTTTAAGATGCCCCCGCCATCTCATGCCTTATGCCTCACGTGCAAAACAATTAGTTTCTAGATTCAATTTCTCCTTAAAACGAAACTTAGTTCATGGCTGATTTCCTCTAGGTGACATACACAAGCAGTGTTCTGATTTCTACAAACATATCCCTTCCCCACTTGGGGGGAGTCCCGTTACGCCATATATCTTCTTGCCTATAGTTTTACATTATTCTAGAAATTCCTCAAGCCTTGCAGCGCCCCTTATATCTTTGTATAAGTGATAACGCGCTGTAATAAACAAGAGAGACTGACTTTAGCTGCAACCTGTGTCTGTGTCATGCTTTTCTGTGCTAAGGTCATTCTCCCAGGATCCTGAATAGATATACTGAGACGGTCCAAGCCATCAGAAGAACAGGGCGCCTAGCAGAAACCCCAACAAACTTTTCAGGTCCCACCGAGATCGGAAGGTCATCTCCAGACTCCCGGTAAGATATACACTTTTTGTTGTCTGTCTGCCGAGGTCTCCGGAGCCCTGATCAATTTCCGATTAAAAGTATTTTTTAGTGTGCACACCATGACTCACTCCGGGAGTGAATAGTGTGACACAATAAGGGGAGAGGTGCTACATGTAAGTCATAGCTGGCTAAAAGGGAATACTTTGTGTTTCAGGGAAACACTCTAGACATGGGAAATCTGGGACTCCCATCGGGGGCTGTCTGGGACGCCCCAACATAAGTATGTTTATTTTGTGTTTCAGGGAAACACTCTAGACATGGGAAGTCGGGGACTCCCATCGGGGGGCTGTCTGGGACGCCCCAACATAAGTATGTTTATTTTGTGTTTCAGGGAAACACCCTATATTTCAAGGAAATATAGTCTTAAATTTCTTTCAGGGAAAGAAATTTGGTTGGACGTCTCATTGTATCTAAATCCTTTTATATTGTGCTTCCCTTACTATTGCTTAGAGTGATAAGACAATCTGTTTGTGTGACACAAGAGTCCGGGTGGTAAGTGGACAGACCAGGGTCACTGAAGGTATTGTCAACTAAGTGTAAGACGCATCACCCACTCAGCTAGACCTTATTGGTTGATGACCTGGAGAACGGTGAAAGCACGATGACACAGCGTTGGGTGCCTATGTAATGTCTTGTAAACATTGTGACATAGGTTTATTATTAGAGAGAGTAGGAAACGATAGGAACGAGGACATAATTAGAGCCATTGTTCAACCAGGTTACAATCTTCACGCCTGGTCAGCTACTAGAGAAAATCCCAAGAAATTTGGCGAGTCGAAGGTATTTTATAAAGTAAAACTATCCCCCCTCCCGAAATAGGCGAGACATGCAAGGACTTAGGTAGCCTGTGTATGTGAAACTAATTACTATCTAGTTAACCCATGGGTGGACAATCTGCCAGGACAGACTGAAAACATGGAAGCAGTAGTCAATTTCCACGGGAAGGTGACAATGACACTTTTCATATAGACATGATCAAAGGTCTTTGTTTGGGTAATAGAATGTGTTGTGTTTTTTGTATTGTGATATGAAATGTTGTTCTATGAAGAGGTTAAATGCATTCTGTTCTCTCTGTAGTGAATGTGAGGGTGTATTCTTTAATTAAAATCATTTGAACAAGACAGTTGACTAGTAAAGACCAGGCTTAGATCATCTTTACTTAACAGTATATGACAGGACAATAGTGAATGACTACTGGAAATGTATGTATATGTATGTTATGTATCGTTTTGATTAATGATTGTAATGAAGTGTAATACTTTAAAATACAGCACTAATGATTGTTTTATAAGTTTTATGTTAATATAGAAGGAACCAGATCTGTATGGAATTGAACCAGAGATTGAAATAGAAACATCAAAATGGATTTGGTGATGTATAATATTTGTGCACAATGTGATGAACACACTGCAAATGTTAATGTGAATGTTAACCATGGTGAATTATTGATAATTTTTAATGGACGTCCTTTAATGAAAATCCACGTGGTGATAATTAATTAATTATGAATTTATTTCATATGGGTAGAAAAAAGTGCACTCTTTTTAAACAACAAGGCCATATGTTTTGTATTTTGTGATTTATATGTGTTTATTGCTAACCATTTGTTTATTTCAAGGTGAGAAATGTAATGATAATTCACTAAGGTCTTTCATTTTGTTTAGTTTCTAGATAGTGCAGAAAAAATAAAGCATCAATCCACCTGTCTGATATGATTTGATGTCCGAGAACTGAAGATGAAGATTACAGCACTCATTGACAGATTGCCTCACCATAATTGTTAATATTTAGTTTATTTATGTAAATATTAATATCAAAACCACAAAGAAGGGTGGAATTGTAGTGCAATCCACCAAGGTCCCAATAATTTCCTTCCTAACACTGATTGTGACAGACACCCACAGCCAACCTCCAGGTAGGACAGAGTATAGGCAGAAAATTCTTTTGATGTTGGCCCCATTTCCTGTACCCCCCTACAAGGCCACTGTTACGGCATGGACAAAATCTGTGTACCATAAACAGTATCCTTTATCAAAAAAAAAGGAGGAAGGTATTGCCCCAGTGGTAGCTACAGATTTGTACAAGATCTGAGAGCCATAGATTAACTTGTGGTCCCCATTGCCTCAATAGTGCCAGATGTGCCATCACTCCTGTCCTCCATTCCATCCGATACAGAGTGTTTTACAGTCAAAGGAAATGTGTAATGTTTTTCTGTATTTGGAAAATGCTATGGTAACGGCCCCTAGTCTAGGCCTGCCTGATTCCAGGGACAACTGTAAAACGATGGCGGGAGTCCTAGCTCAGGAACATGGAGACAAGCTTCGTCCTGTTGCTTTTTTTCTCAAAGATGGTTCCAGTACAGGTCCAAGACATGCCTGCGTGTCTCAGAGCTTTAGCATCCTGTGTGATGGTGGTGGAAATGGCTACATCATTCACTCTGGGACAGGATACCACTTTACACACCCGACATATGTTGGCCCAAAGGCTTAGTGGTTATAAGGTTATACTGCTCTCCAACCCTAAGCTAAAGATAAAATATGCTTCTCCTACCTCAGGCCCAGCCCCAATCCTCAATGTTTTCTTTAAAACATGGCCTTTCCAGATGCACAGAGTGTGTTTGAGGATGGCTCTTGTTCAAGACCCAATGACAACACATATCATGCAGGATATGCTGTTGTACAATTACCAGACTAAATTCTAGAGGCAAAGTCAATTTCTTGCCAGTCAGCTCAGGCTGCAGAGTTGATAGCCCTTACAAGAGCTTGCCAACTCTTTAAAAAGAACAAAATCTTAAAGATTAGACAGGTAATAATTTGGAAAAGACTAAGGAAGGTCTTTTCCTCAAAGAGGGGAGACCATATATATCGTAACACAGTGCTCCAATTTACATTGCCCACTACCACGGGGTGGGACACAAAAGCTGGAGAAATACTTACACAGAACTAAAAAAAAGATTTCCATATTAGAGATTTAGAAAGACTAGTAAAAGACTACGTAAGGAGATGCATTACTTGCATAACAACCTAACAGCTCCCAGCACGTGCAACACCAACACCTTGATTACCACATCCACACCCTTTACCCACCTGCAAATAGACTTCACACACATGCCAAAGACAGCAGGTAAACAGGAATATGCCCTGGTCATCGTGGACATGTTTTCTCGCTGGCCAGAGGTATATCCCACAAAAAGGGAAGATGCAAAAACGTATTCCTGGGTGGGGAATCCCCCTACACATCAACTCAGATCAAGGTACAGCATTCACATCCACCGTATGCAAAGAACTTGTAAAAATCTTAGAGATAGAATGGAGATTCCACATCCCCTACCACCCCCAGAGCTCAGGCATAGTGGAAAGAATGAACAGAACCATTAAAGACAAAATTAGAAAAGCCACGGGTGGTACCTTTGAAAACTGGAAAATAATATTACCTGCAATTTTAGCAGAAATTAGGATGACCCCTACTAAATCATTAGGTTACTCATCCTTTGAAATCTTGATGGGAAGACCCTCCCCCACACCCTGGGCCAAGAAACCACTAGTGACTTTAGGGGGAGATTTAGAGAACATCAGGGATGAGTATGTAAGGAGACTGATTAAAATTCTAGACCAGGTAGAGGAAGAAGTTACTCGCAAGTTTCCTTCTCTTCCACAGGAAAACACTCACCCTTTTCAGCCAGGAGATTATGTAGTGGATAAGCCGTTGCCGAGAGGAAAGAAACCACAGGACTTCGCCTATGGCCCCGAGACCACAGTGATAGCCATCACCAGAACTGCAGTCCTGACAGAACACAACCCTGCCTGGATTCACGCCTCCAGAGTGAAGTTGGTAAAGAAGAGACCCGAACTAGAGGTCCCAGAAGCAAGCAAGGAGGTACTAACGGGGGCAGAACGCCCTGACCTCGAAATGGAAAGTCAAGAAAGGGGGTATTAACAGAGGTAGACAACCTTGACCTTGAAAATGAACTGCTACCTGAATTTTGGGCAATGGCCCTTGATCTCCTTGATCCTACCCCCATCTCTAGTGATCTTATTGACTTTTCCCATGCGTAGTAATACAGAGGTGGCCATCACCCAAAAAAGTAACCCCCCCAGCCTCACAATATTCTGGTATAACTCATCAAACACACATGTAGCCACCTTTACTTTTGACTGCTGCCACATAGTTCGCTGTCCTAAGGAACTATGGGAACTTCTCCATACCTTTCTGACAAACATATAGAAATGTCTCTACAGATAAATTACAGAATCAAACTCAGTCTCTAGGAGACATCTACTGGATATGTGGAGATGGTAAAATTAGGCCTAGATTAGAGGGACAATGGAAGGGGGAGTGTGCATTGGCAAAAGCAATAATGGGGATACATATCTTTAAACAACAAGAGGAACAGGGGACACCTAACCCTAGTAGAAGAAAGAAAATGGCCCCTATTGGTAGCTTCGATCCCCATGTATATATAGACGCAATAGGTGTCCCAAGAGGGTCCCAGATGAATTCAAAGCCAGAGACCAAGTGGCAGCTGGATTTGAATCACTTATCCCCATAATAACTGTTAATAAGAATGTAGAATGGATAAATTACATTTATTATAATCAACAACGCTTTGTTAACTACACTAGGGATGCACTGCAGGGAATAGCTGAACAGCTACAGGCAGATTCCGCCATGACATTCCAGAACAGGATGGTTTTAGATTCTAGCAGAAAAGGGAGGAGTTTGTGCTATGATCCCAAAAACAAGCACATGTTGTACATACATTCCTAGTAATACAGGCCCTAATAGTAAGGTCACCATGGCAATTAAGAAGTTGGAAAACCTGTAGAGCTTAAGAAGAACTCGGGTATAGACATATATGTTTGGGTCTATAGTGTCAGAACAGATAGAGCCACTCCATCCCAGCCCTGAAAACTACTTACTATACCTAAAAAGACACCGTAGTCGTAAGCAGAATGGTATTGTTTAAAACATCTCTAGACGGGTGGGTATAGTCCTTCTTTCACAACAAGGATACAAAGGACAGGGTAATCGCTATGCCCACTGACTTTACCAGGGAGCTATATGCCCCCGATGACGCCCGTGACAACACAAGGCTCGAAAAGGGTTCAAGGGGAAATCATGTTCATGATTTAAGAGTGGATTATGGGGGGAGGGAGGGGAAACACTGAAACACCATCTCATTATAGACTCCATTTTAAGATGCCCCCACCATCTCATGCCTTATGCCTCACGTGCAAAACATTTAGTTTCTAGATTCTATTTCTCCTTAAAACAAAACTTAGTTCACGGCTGATTTCCTCTAGGTGACGTACACAAGCTGTGTTCTGATTTCTACAAACATACCCCTTCCCCACTCGGAGGGAGACCAGTTACGTCATATATCTTCTTGCCTATAGTTTTGCATTATTCTAGAAATTCCTCAAGCCTTGCAACGCCCCTTATATCTTTGTATAAGTGATAACGCGCCGTAATAAACGAGAGAGACTGACTTTAGCTGCAACCTGTGTCTGTGTCATGCTTCTCTGTGCTAAGGTCATTCTCACAGGATCCTGAATAGATATACTGAGACTGTCCAAGCCATCAGAAGAACAGGGCGCCTAGCAGAAACCCCAACACCGACCGCCAACTGCAGTTTGACAGTAGCAAGATGGCTCGTTATTGCAAACCACCGTCATATGACGGCGGCTACAAGATCATGCACTGTGTTCAGGGGGAACCAGGGAGTGGGTAGGGTGGACTCGATCTCCTCCAGCTACCCGCGATGCCCCCTCCCCCCGCAGTGAAAGAACGGAGGTCCGTGTATGTAAACACAGATCTCCGTTCTCATAGAGGGGGAAGGGCTGTGATCACAGGCTTCCTGAATATGGAAGCCTTGATCACTCCACTCCCCCTGCCAGCCCAGCCCCCATACAGTTAGACCACGCCTAGGGAACACATTTAACCCTTAGATTAGAGCATCCCCTGCGCTTAACCGCCCCCTGCGGTTAACCTCTTCACTGCCAATGGCATTTACACAGTAATCAGTGCATTTTTATAGCACTGATCGCTGTATAAATGCCAATGGTCCCAAAAAAAGTGTCAAAATGGCCCAACATGTCCGCCGCAATATCGCAGTACCGCTAAAAATCGCAGATCGCCGGCATTACTAGTAAAAAATAAAAAAAATTAAAAACCCCAGAAATGACTTCTCATCATCTGTAAACGCGACAACTTTTGTGCAAACCAATCAATAAACGCAGATTAGGATTTTTTTAACCAAAAATATGAGGAAGAATATAAATCGGCCGAAACCGATGAAAAAAAATGTGTTTTTATTTTTATTTTTTTGGATTTGTATTTTAGCAAAAAGTAAGAAAAACTGTTTTTTTTTTGCAAAATTTTCGCTCTTTTTTAAATTATAGCGGTGATCAGAAATGACGCAAAGGGGATCAAATACCATCAAAAGAAAGCTCTATTTGTGGGAATAAAAGGACGCAAATTTTGTTTGGGTACAACGTCGCACGAATGCGCAATTGTCAGTTAAAGTGACGCAGTGCCAAATCGCAAAAAGTGCTCTGGTCCTAAAGTGTGAAATCCTTCCAGGGCTGAAGTGGTTAAATGAGTGCTAATGTCCTGCAGCAAAAGGCACCACCTTTGAGTAAGTTTTTTTTTTTTTTTAAATCATCATTTGTGGCCACCTAGTGAATGCCAGAGGAAAATATTGTAAGTTTGCCAACTATAAAAATGTCAACATATGGGCAGATGAATTTGCCATACTCTTCTTCTCTTTCTCGGTTATTGGACCCCCTGATTTGTGACAGAGTTATCTATCCATACAGGATTTCAGGCCCTTAAATCCATATTTATTCACAAATAGAGTTGAGCGGACACCTGGATGTTCGGGTTCCGCGGGTTCGGCCGAACTTTGCGAAAAAGTTCGGGTTCGGTACCGAACTTGACCCGAACTTGACCCCGGACCACGAACCCCATTGAAGTCAATGGGGACCCGAACTTTTCGGCACAAAAATGGCTGTAAAAAAGTCCCTATAGCACTAGAAGACGATTTTAGAACAATAATCTGTCCCTTACAGCACCAGCAGGAACCTCTCCCTATAGAACTAGGAGATGATTTTAGAACAATAATCTGTCCCTCAAAGCTCTACCTAGTCAAGTATCAGATCATTCTGTAATGCAGGATGAGATGTTATTAGATCTGCAATCTGTCCCTCAAAGCAGTAGTAGTAGTAATCTCTACCTAGTCCAGAATCAGATTGTTCTGTAATGCAGGATGAGATGTTATTATATCTGCAATCTGTCCCTCCGCACCGGCAGCATCCTCTCCCTACACTAGTATGAGAGCATGTGACATGCAGCACTACGTGACTCCAGCTTAAACAGAGGCTGGGTCACATGATGCACTGGCCAATCACAGCCATGTCATTAGTAGGCATGGCTGTGATGGATTCTAAGGGCAAACCAGTGAAACACTTGTTGATTGGCTGCCCTGCAGCTATTCAACAGGCGGGATAAAATACCCGAACTCGGAACCCAGACTTTTTTTTCAAATGTCCGGGTTCGGGTCCGGGTCACGGACACCCCAAAGTTCGGTACGGACCCGAACTTTACAGTTCGGGTTCGCTCAACTCTATTCACAAACACTTACCTAATGATCACAGAACACCTTCATTGTACATGTAGTTTCCAGGATTAAATCCAACAGTCTACATACAGCATGTCTCTTTTTGCAATATTTCAGCAAAATGCACTCCCTCTACAGTCATTTACATTCCAGAGGAAGACCCCATGTGAGGAGGACAGGAATCTGGCCAAATGTGTGGTCCAATGCACACTTCTTTTTAGGTAACAAGCTATGATAGCAAAAGCTTCTCCAAAACACTGCAATGGCCTCAATAACACTTCACAAAACACAATGTTATTATTATTATACAGGATTTATATAGCTTCAACAGTTTACGCAGCACTTTACAACTTGAGGGTATTCAGTACAAATACAATACACTTTAATACATTAGGAATCAGAGGGACCTGCTCATTAGAGCTTACAACCTAAGAGGGAAAGACAAAAGATACAAGAGGTGGGGGATGTGCTGATGGAGAAAATGAATGTACATTTGTTAGGTGGGAGCCAGATAGGCTTCTCTAAAGAGAGATGAGTTTTCAGGGGTCGTCCAAAAGTGGACTACTTAAGAGAAAGTCTGACAGATTGGGGTAGAGCATTCCAGAGGATGGGATAGGCTCTGGAGAAGTCCTGGAGGTGAGCAGGGAATGAGGTGACAAGGGAGCTAGAGAGCAGGAGGTCTTGGGAGGAGCGAAGAGAATTATTGGTTGGTATTTTGAGATCAGGTTAATGATGTAGCTGGGGGCCAGGTTGTGGATGGCTTTATAAGTAGAGTTGAGCGAACCCGGACTGTAAAGTTCGGGTCCGTACCGAACTTTGGGGTGTCCGGGACCCGGACCCGAACCCTGACTTTTCAAAAAAAGTCCGGGTTCGGGTCCGGGGTTCTGGTAATTTTACTGAAAGTTCTGAAAATTTCTGTAAAAAAGTCCAGGTAGGTCCTAGAGGTCTGCAAAAGGAAGGATAATGGGGGTAAGGGTGGGACAAGTGCCCTACAAAGAAATGGGGACAGGGAAATAACTTTAAATATTTAAAAAAAAATAAAAACATAAAAAAAAGCAAAAATGGAGGTGAATGTGGATCATGTTCAAACTGGGTCTAAAAAGTATTAATTAACGGTAGAGGCCATATAACTGTTCTAAAATCATC
>BLSH010445410.1:977094-990289 GCA_018402905.1 Glandirana rugosa
AACACTGAAGATAGTCACAGACCAATTTAGGGCATCTTTCCCCCCCCAAATAAGACGAGACTGACAGGATACTCCGACGTACCGGGGGACTGGTCTGTCACGGCTAACCGGGACACGATTAGTGTGCGTGGGAGGGTTTTTTTTTTTTTTGCGAGATCGTCATGTGTGGTTTGACTCGTACACGTCTCACGGATTTCCAAGACAAGATAGTCCTCTATCGAACCCCTTTCATTTTCTTCCTCCTAGTCTTTTCTGTCCTAGTTCGTCGGAAAAATGTATTACGTCTCCTAATTGGGGAATTCAAGGTGTCATTCATATACGAAATGACGTATATAGGAAGGATTAAAGTGTTACTAAACCCACAACAGTATAACCAGGCTGTATATGCAGTAAAGCATATACTTACTGTGGAACTTAAGGGGTTAATCCTCTGCATTATGTAAAAAGGCTGCTTGATCCTGTCTTTTCTGATCCTCCTTCTTTTACTTTCCCCAAGCTATCTCCTGATAGAACAGAACCTTTAGGCACTCTGCACATGCTCAGTTTGGTGTGTACTGCTAGAGCGTTTTTTTTTTTTTTGGGAGGGTGCGTGTGATTAGCACAGGGCCAATCGGCACTGTCTGGTCAGGGGGCCATGCAGCCTCATAGGACAGTCAGAGCAGAATAAACCCCCCCCTTTCTACGGGATTTAACCAGACACTGATAGAAGTCACAAGACTGCTATATACTGCTGATGAAAAAAAGGTATTTAGCAGTTTATATTTACTAAACTATTGCATTTCCATGTTCTGTGTACTGTAGGAGACCAGATAGAGTGAATGCAGGCTTCTGGGTTTAGTAACACTTTAAATTCCCTATCGGGTTATTTTGTGCCCTGTGTTATGCTGGGGAGATTTCTATTCACATGTAGACACAGCCAGCAGGAAATGAGAGGTAATCTCTCTAAAGTGAGCGAAAATCCCATCTTAGTTGTCACCTAATATTTGTTCTCAGTGGTAGGTTAACTCTCAGCTTTTGCTCGTGTGATGGCTCATTTAGGATTTCCTAGGATAAATAGAGAGGGGTGAATCTCTAAAAAAAAAAAGATAGTATAACCCTTCTATTCTCTATGAATTTTTTTCTTCTCCTTTACATACGCATTCAAATTTATATAACATTTTAGAGCTCATTAACACTAGGGGTTGGAGGGGCAGTACAGCCTCAGAGTTGAGCCGCTCTTTTACCGCTGGAGTGTGTACACATGCCACAGCCATGATCAGTGCCTCAGAGCTCCATCAGGAATAATACTCCCTGTTGCTTTCAGTAGGGGCTGTATGTGACTGAATGCAATGGCTGTGTGAGTGCCCCACAACCACATGCAATGCCCATGGTTGCGGCTCGGCAAGGTTTAAGAGGTTAAAGCAGGTGATACAACTTCTCCTCACTGTCCATCAAACGCTCTATAAATCTAGATTGCTCTTCAGAGACCAAAGAACATGTAAACAAGCCCTTAGTGATTGGGTTCCCCTTAACTTTTATTTTATTATAGGTACTTATATAGCTCCATTAATTTATGCAACGCTTTGCATGTTTATTATACATTTACATCTGTCCTTTGCCTCAAGGAGCTTACAATCTAAGGTCCCTACATCACATTCACACATACACATACTAGGGACAATTTACACAGGAGCCAATTAACCTACCCATATGGTTCTGCCCAGATAGCAAGAAATTGAGCTGCAAGTTTGAAAATGACTAAGCTATTGCTGGACTTGCAAGGCTTCACAAGTTTGTTGCGCAATTGCATCAAGTCCACATTGCATGACTCCAGATCAACTTTCTTTGCAAACATTCTGCAAGTCTTCTGCAAGTTCTGGTTCAGTTATGTTGTGCAATAGTCATCCCACCACAGGGGTCACTGTGGCTAAATTTTCATGCTGTAGACTTGCAGAGCTCTTGCTGTAGTCTTACAACTGCAACTTTGCTCTTGCTAGAGACTTGACACAATTTTGCTACAAGTTGGAAAAGTGTCAACTAGAACTTGTGCTTCAAGTGCTCTGCAAGTGTACAACTTACCAGTGGAAATGTGCAGCAAGTTAACAGACTTTCAATTCACAAATTTGTGGCAAGTTATCCTTGCTATCTAGGTGGAGTGTGGGAGGAAACCCACACAGGTTCAGGGAGAGCATGCAAACTTTGTGCAGGTGGTGTTGTGGTTGGGATTTGAGCCAACAACCCTAGCGTTGCCAGGTGGAGGCACTAACCACTAGTCCACTGTGCTAACCACCCCTCCCCCCCATTTATTTTGGCTTTACTTGCCACATGCTATTTCTAGGTAAGTGACTTGAAGAGTACTAAAACCATGAAGAGTCAGGCAACTAGTATTTTTAAAAGGAGGTCCACAGTGGTAGCCACTAGCCAACCCTTATGACGGATTTCCTTTAAAATATTTTTTGATAACTTTGATATTTACAGTCAGCACTGGAGTGAATCAGAATGGTTAAACTTCTCTACAAGCACCGCGGAATACATCAGAAATACATGAATAAAATAAAAATACATCTCTTTATTTTTTAGCATTTCCTCTCTTCTAGCTAACTTAGCCTTATGTTTCTGCCCAAAGCTTGCAATAAAAATACAGCACAGCTTTTTTTTTCTTGAACTATTCGCATGTATTTTTATGGGAATATAATAATGAGCACAAGTAAATAGATGGCAGGAACTTTCTGTTCCTTTGTGCCTCTCGCATACGAAAGAGTGACAAGGGAAGGTCAAACTCTTGTGATTTACAAGGAGCTAACCAAACTGAAATTGATTTATATATCCTGTACTTCCAGTCGCTGTCTTCTGTGTACAGCCAGGCCGAAAATAGTGAAAACTCAATGAAAAGATTAAAGTCTACCTGTCACTCTGTTGAGGTGGCCATCTTGGGTGCCTAATCAATAATCAGCTTATTAGTAAACTAGAAGCAACATTGTGCCTCACACAATTTGTACCTACTGTAGATTGATATTAAATCTTATTGTAATTATTATTTTTATACAGGCTGTATATATTACCAAGTGTTTTGTGCAATTTATTGTAAGATGGTTAGGATGGCTCTGCCCATAGCAACTTGCATTCTAAAGCTTTCATTTTCTTGCTGTCCCAAGTAGTTGTTACATCGATGGGGCCTACAGAAGTACAGGGATGTCCAGGTGCTTACCTATGTATAAATGGTGGGCTAGAAACCCTCCACTACAGCATCCCCCTGGTTCCATAACAGCACCAATACATAAGTGACTGGGAGTACAAATCTTCCATGGTTCCCGGTCAGCTTCTACAGTTCAGCTAAAAATCTGCGGCCCAGGTAACCTGGTGCAGGTTCCATAGAGGAGTCTGCTCTTCACCATCAAGAGGGGGATCTCTTCCTTTGATCACAGCCACACCTGACCCAACCAGGTTTACACTGCAGATTTGGGTTGTCTGCATTACCCAATGCAGACTTGGGCTGTCTGGTTACCTGTGTATAGAGGGTGGGCTAGAAGCCCTCCACTACACCATTTCCCTGGTCCCATAGCAGCACCAACCCATAAGTGGCAGGGAGTGCAATTCTTCTATGGTTTCCAGTCAGGGCTCATACAATTCAGCTGAACATCTGGGGCCCATTTAGCTCAGCGACCCAGGTCACCTGTTGCGGGTATCATAGAGACTGGTCCCTGTGATTACATAGTATTCTGGAGATTGCGCTGTGTACCAGCAGTTGAGCATTGGCACAACATAACCAGATGCCAAAGATACTTGCCCCATGGTCTTCAGCTGTGAGGCTTTAGACCATCAAACACTTAAAAATATTTAGGGATTTAAGATTGTACCCTTGTTGCTAAGAACTAATCATTTTGGAGTATCCCATGCCCTAACCCCTTTCCTGTTAAAGTTTCTTCAAGCAATAAACCTTAAAAAGCCATCCCCTAGATCAGGGATAAGCAATTAGCGGACCTCCAGATGTTGCAAAACTACAACTCCCATCATGCCTCTGCATTTGGGCCTCTGGGTGTCATGCTTGTGGCTGTCAGAGTCTTGCTATGCCTCATGAGACTTGAAGTTCTGCAACAGCTGGAGGTCAGCTAATTGCATATCCCTGCCCTAGATTGTATTATTGGAGCCGGTGTGAATGAACTGATGCCTTCGTTGGTGGGCAGCCTCTGTACTTTTGTGGAAGAACCAGTCAATACCAGCGGCCCCTACAGAGATAGCACTGTATGTGTGCTATAGATGGTTGGTTACACTGCTGCATTTGATGCGGTTCATCTAAAGACATTAATATGGGTTTGATGACACCTAAAAAAAAAATATGAAGCTTTTGTACTATTTTAATTAATTTATGGCCTCAAAAACTATTTAAAATAGACCTGACTCATACTTAGTCAAGAAATGTCTGCTGAATGTGAATCCAAAATTTGACTTTTCATGTAAAAGTCTTTCTCAGTGGCACCCCCTGCTACATCCTGTGCTTCCCAATTGGTCAATGTGGCTGCCTATCACATTTCACACTTTCAGAACCAATAGGTATTCAGAGAAAACTGTCTACAGTTTTGAGTCTACTGACATCATTTTCCACTGAAGGCAGCCTTTGCTAATGTATTTTTTTATTGTATGCTCATCTTTAAAAGCTTGGTTTGTGCCAGGTTGTGTTCTTTAATATATGAAGGTGAACTATTAATGATCCAATTATATTTGGAGGGAGGGTATATTTTGGAAGCAGTGATGGAGGATCACATTATCCATTCTAAAAGTCAGTTGAGAGATTACGACCATGCATTTCTACTCTACTCCTCCAACTGTTGCGGGCCACCAGTTGATATTTGGGCTTAGTGCAAGAGTATTCTGGCAAATGAGTATGTTTAATCTGGCAAAACATGTCTAAAAACGAAAACGTATTGTATTACTGAGGACCAAAATATAATTTTCATTGTCGTTTGGAAACTCATTGTCTTTATTTTTTAAACGAGACATTTGAGATGGCAATTATCGCGCTTGCAATGAAAATATGTCAGTCAAATGCTATGACGAAGAGTATTTGTGTTATATTAAGTATTTTATTAATTTCCAATTGGAAGTGTTGTTTCAAATTTGTCCTCTCCTCCCCTAAAGTCTACATTCTTCTATCATGAGATAAAGGGTGGGATTTAGCGAAAGCAAAACTCTTATGTGTCTCCAGAGGAACATCGGAGACTCCAACCCATAATGCTGCTGGGCAAACCATTCTATGTCATAATTCTCTGTCTCTGCTTTCCAGGAGTACAAAGAAACCTTTAAAATGTAGGCTTACGTTTTCTTTATAAATACTTTTTTTACTAAAAATTGTGTGTCTGTGCCATAAATTTAGCACACATTTTCAGCACACATAACTTTAATGTACTGTATCTATTATATCTTTATCAAATCAGAATAAATTACATAGTCCTAAAGCCTCTTTTTTCAGAAAAATGTTGATATACATATTTAGCAGCCTCCTAGATAGATGCTAGGATTAGATAGATTTAGTGTTGGCTCAATGTGTTCAGTAGAGCTGTGTTCTTGATGGGTAAATTTAGCTTGCTTCACTGTAACCAGTGCAGCTGCAATTGATTAGTTAGGTCTGGTCATTGTTCTCAGCTACTGCCATTCTGATAGTTCCCTCTTTCCAGCAAATTGTAGAACACTCTGGATCATAGGTGTGGAGCTATTCAGATGGCAGTATGGATATTTATATAGCCCTGGCCAATTCCAGGGAGCAGGGCCTTGAAGGCTGCTGGGAGTCTGTATATATTCTTGGCGACACTGGGTCTGGGTCTTGTCCTGTAGAGTATCAGTCCAGCCTGTAGGGCTGCTGCCCTCTAGGGCAGTGCTGCCATGGGCTTGCTGTTTGTGAGGCCTCAGGTAGGTGACCTGAGAGTCTGGGTGCTGAGATCTGACTGAGGAGGTGTCTGCTGAAGATCTAGTCTGGTGTCACTGGAGAAAGGCGTCACGTGGAAGTTGGAAGGAGGCAACCAACTGTCCCTGGACATTTTGTGAGTACAGACTGCCGTGAGAGATCTTAGAGACTTTTGGACTGCTGCCACCCCTTTGTGCTAGAGAGTCAGCTGTGTGTTTGGCAGGTGTCCTGAAGAGCTTAGTCTACCTAGTTCTCTGTGAAGGAACTCTGCTCTTGTTGCTCTAAAAAAGGAAGTCTACATTTAACTGCTTCCACTGCAAAGCCAAGTCCACGGTTTTACATGCAAGGACTTCTGCTTCAGCTTTTCAGAAAGAAGTTCTTTGTCCTCAACGTATACAAGGTTTCTGTTTTTGTAGTATCCCACCCAATTCCCTCAACCCCATTCAAGTATTCCAAAAATAAAAACAACACCCCTGGTTATTGAGTAAAATTGTGGCTGAGACCACGTGCCCAGCTGTGGGGCGATCCACTGAGGAAGAACCTAGGCAAATTTCCAGCGACTCCTTCGGGAGTGAGCTCTACACACATATGCAGCATAAGACAATAACTGAATACTTTAAAAAGGGCCACAAACACTTACACTGTGACCCTTTTTTCTTAGCCCCCCTAGAGTTTGGGTTACTAAGCCAGTTTGTGGACCTACAGGGGCCTCTTGTTCAGCAGCTTGGCAGGGATAGTGAACCAAACAACCACCTTGTCCCACCAGTTCCCAGTGCAATCACTTATCAGTTCTTTTTGCTGATGGAAGCACTTTACACTTTGACAGGAAAGCCTCATTTACTATGGTGGTTCATATTCACCTACCAAACAGTTACCCACTCAGCTGCCTACGTTTTCTATCAGACACCAGACATTCTTTTTAATACTTTAAAAAGGTCCAGAACCGCTTACACTGCAATTCTGTTAGGAGGACCCCCTAGAGCAGCCATTCTCCACTATAGTTCCTCCAGATGTTTCTAGGGGTTCCTTGAGGTGTCAATCTTTAGCAGAGGCAATTGTATGATACCAATGATATTTTTAGCTGTCTGTAAGGGTACCAATTCTAGCCATCTCTGTAGGGAGGCATTCTTCCCACTGATCTCTCATATATTTATTTCAGGTACTTATATAGCACTGTCAATTTACCCAGCGCTTTACATATATATTGTACATTCACATCAGTCCCTACCCTCAAGGAGCTTACAATCTAAGGTCCCTAACTCACATTCATACATACACTAGGGCCAATTTAGACAGGATCCAATTTACCCACCAGCATGTCTTTGACATGTGGGAGGAAACTGGAGTACCTGGAGGAAACCCACACAGGCACAGGGAGAACATGCAAACTCCAGGCAGGTAGTGTCGTGGTTGGGATTCAAACCAGCAACCCTTTTGCTACCAGGTGAAAGTGCTATCCACTACACCCCTGTGCCGCTCTCACAAATGTTTTTGAGTTGGGGTTCCCTGAGACGTAAGTTGTTGAGCCAGTTCCTCTTGTTCAAAAGCTTTGGATAGATAGATAGATAGATATAGATAGATAGATAGATAGATAGATAGATAGATAGATAGATAGATAGATAGATAGATAGATAGTATTTAGCTTATTGTGTATTTGTATCTAGATAGTAGAAATGCTAGATTTTAGAATTCAGGGACCCTGTCCCCAACTTAAAACATTGTGGGAAATGCAAGTATTGCAATTGCATGCTTGCAGTGTTTTCCCTTTCTATAAATTATTTTTATTCACTTGGAATGTGACTTTGCTGGAAAATGCGACTACTCCAGAAGTGAGTGTCAATTACATAGCATTTTCTTCTGGGAGGTCTAATTGCTGTCTGTGCTGATTCAGCTCCTCAGCCCCTCCCCTCACCTCCCTACATAACCTTTTATGCGGTTGCCAAGGGAGGAGAAGAGGCAATATTATAGAGTCACTTGATAGATAGCCCTGAGTCTGCTGGGGCTCCTGACATCACATCCAAGATGGCTGAGCCAAGCAGTAGTCTCAGGGATTTTGGATGTCTACACAAGGGAGGTTTTTACAAGTAAATAACATGCCTAAAATATTATAAATGACCATACAACCTTATGGGAAAGTTTTTGCTGAAATAAATCATTTGCTGATAAAGTCTCCTTAGCTGTGGAATTGCTTGTTGTTATACCAATGAATATTATAAGAAAACAAAAAATAGATTAGGCATGCACTACTAAACAATGTTTTGTTAATGCATTCGTATATTTGTAGTTTGTTTTTACATTATACAACCAGTTACTGTATTTAAGATTTACTTCATTTTAAGAAAACATCTGTGATAGTCGCAAGTGTTTAATTAATTTATGTTGTGTTATATTGGGCTCATTTTATATTATCAAAAAATAAATAAAAACATGTTCAGTACTTGTAATTACAGGAAACATTCACCTGCTCCCTAGTCCCTAATCAACTAATCCTAGTCTACAGCTTGGCAGATTTATATGTTTGTGCGTTAGGATCAATGAGTGTATTTCATGTGAGATCAATGGAATAGGTAATGGCATTGTGTACTTTTATTTAGTGTTTAGTAGATGTCCAGCACAACAACAGTTATATGCATATACCTCCATATCACTATTCTAATGGAAATCCTAATTATATATATTTTTTGACAATCACAAATAGCAAATTAAGAGAGCCAGGCATGATTGAGCTTGTGAACGAATTTGAATATTCAGCACTAATTTGTTTAAACTGTGCAAGCTTACATATGAATGGGGTGCCTTTAGTTCATTATTTAGCTCTAGGCTTTAAGTTGTTTTAAAGGCAGCAGTTTTTTTTATCTTAATGTATTTTATGCACTAAGATAAAAAACCTTCTTTGTGCATCAGCCCCCCTCCAGCCCCCTAATACTTGCCTGAGCCCATCTCGATCCAGTGATGTTGCACGAGAGACTTAACTGTCCAGGGCTCTCCTTCCTGATTGGCTGAGGCACAGCAACTGGCTCCCGCTGCTGTCAGTCTAAGTCAGTGAGCCAATGAGGAGAGAGAGGGGGCAGGGCTGAGCTGTGGCTCCATGTCTGAATGGACACACAGAGCAGCTGCTTGCTATAAGGGCACTCGGCAGGAGGAAGGGGCCAGGAGTGCCCAAGAAGAGGAGGATCTGGACAGCTCTGTGCAAAACCACTGCACAGAGCAGGTAAGTATAACACGTTTGTTGTTTTTAACCAAAAAAAACGAGCCTTTAGTATAGATGGATTTTGATCCATGTATGGGCAGGCTGGTTATACTGAAGTCAATCTGTCGATCAACTTCAGAACTAGCCTGTCATTTTTAATATTTTTTTTGTTTGACCACTGCCGGCAACTATAGCTATTTTGAGGGCTGGGAAACCTCCCACTGTCAGAATGCAATAGCTCCGCCGGAGGGATTCCCTCATCAACACTGTGTTGATGGGGGAATCTAGCAATTTTCTGTCCTTCAACCTGGTGTTGAAGGAAAGAATTGCAGAATGTATGTATGGCCTGCCTTCGTTTACAGTTGCGGTTGGAGGTGGTAAAAACATGTAGTTGAGCTCCCCCTATGCTGCCATGGCAGCTGTACAGAGGTATATCCACGCCATTGTGGTTAAGCAAAAATTGTCCCTGCTGTCCCATTCAGCGGACAATACTGCCCACCAAATGCAATGCAGTTAAGTAAATACAGCCACAATGGCCCTGCACAAACAGCATCACAGTTGCGATGTTGTGGTGTGAGCTTTTAGGGGTCAAAACATGCAGTGAGGAGGCAACATAACACCTTCCACCACCTGTTAAATGACCCCTGAAAAATGATCCACAGATTTTCTAACAAGCAGGGCCCTCTGATTGTATTGTATTGTAACTGTATTGTCTGCCATCATGTTGTAAAGTGCTGCACAAACTGTTGGCGATATATACAGTAAATCCGATTTATGATTAATAATAATAATAACAATAATAATAATTGCTCTTCAGGGGACAATGCTAGTGTAAAAAAGCCCTTATTTTGGAATGGAGCTGAGAGTCAGTTACCTGCGGTGATCGCTGGCTGTGTGAACAGTCATGAATAGGGGCTGCTGCCATCAGACTGTCATTGCATTGTACACACACTTATTCTTAAAAAAATAAGGTCTGAGTGAATAAATGTGTCTATAGTATGTAGCATGCAACAAGCCTGAATACCTCAATACTTAATGTGAATAAACAAAAGGGGTACCAAGAAGAGGCTCCTGATCAGGTGATTGTTGAAGTTTCTAACACTGAGCGTAAATCGTTATTAGTGAAAAAAAAACTAATTCAACGTAACCTCAAAATATTTTTTTTTGAGTGATCTTTTATAAACAGCTTTTCAAACCAGAATAGGTTGGTTAATAGACTGGAAGATCCTAAAAAATGACAGTTTCTTAGGTCTGGTGCTTCCTGAACCTCCTAATATTATTTTCAGGACTTTTTGGTGGAATAAAGTTTTCTCAGTTGTTGGAGGTGTGGAATGTGTGTGTGTGTGTGTATGTAATAATAGCACATGTACTAGATCTTTTATGTCTATCTCTACCCACAAAATTAAAACCAGTCACACATGATAGGATTTTCTTTCCAACAACCAGTGTTAATGGTAGAATGGTGGAATCCCTCCTGCGGAGCTATTGTGTTCTTCTGGTGAGGAGGAGTGGCGAGCCGTCCCTGCCAGGAGAACACCGCGATTTTTTGCTCACAGCTACGGCCACTGGCAATTTTTGCGTCCTAAAAATCCAACATGCTGGTTGTACCCAAGTGCATTGATGGATGAACTTGGGTACAATCAGCTTGCCCATACACGGTTCGAATCTCAGCCTGTCCCTATTGAACCAGCCAAGATTTGAACTGTCTATGGACAGCTTTACAACATTAGAGAATACATTTCTTGCTTCACATGCTTGGTAGTCTATCTTCTTCAATGCTCGTGTGGGTTGCAATATGTAGGGAGGACCACATGGGCTCTCCATGTGAGAATCAGTGAACACATGACCAATATTGCCAGTATTAGAAAAGGTTTAAAGGGTCATTGCCTTTTTAGATGCTATGCTAAAGCATCCAACATCCCTAAAGATTATTGGCATATTTTTTTCCCTGCACTGGCGAGGTAGCAACTGCAGGAGAAAAATGTCTCATCTTCAAACTTGCTAGATTTATGAACTTCAAACATATAGCCCATTTGGAATGAACATGAAATGAGACCCAATTTGCTTTATTAATATTTAATATGTTGGTTATTGAATATGTTTCATTTTATGGCATGTTATTTAACATTGGTATCCTGGTGTAGACCTTCTGGATGGATTTGATTTGTATTTTTAAGTAGGAAGAGTGCTGATTGAGTGGATCATTCTCATTATATATCAATGTGATGGAGCTGTTGCTGGTAAGCTCCTTTCCCCTGATGCCGTCCTGACTGCGACAAAACGCGTTGGTCATCAACCTGCCAACTGTCCAGAAGTGCAGTGATACATTCTCAATATTTCTTTTTACATTTAGCAATATTACATGATGTGGTTTGCCTTTATTCCCCCTCATGTCCTCTGAGGTTAACAGTGACCTTTTTTGTGAGTAGTGAGCTGTAGGAGCTTCGTTATTGACATCCATATCAGCTGTAATGACATACAGCTCAACCACCTGTTTTAACCACCCTCTGATCGCCCATGTGAAAGAGGTCTTACTTAATCTACGCAAATCTAAAAAGAAGAAAGTTTTGGCTGGAATTGTAAACTAAGCCTTAATGTTACTGTACTGATTCTGGAAAATATAAGGCGTATTACTTTTTACATCTTACAAACAATTTAAAATATGCGAGTACAAGGTCATCTTAAAACCGGGTATGTATCAATACATTGTATGAATTGTTATTTATATTCTATGGTGCAAAGAGGACATTTTACTTCAAACTCGTATGCCAAAAATTTGACTAATTGATAGCATTTCCTTCTTCTGTGATGATGATGGACCCCATTTTTGGAAACACATTGTAGAGAAGAGCCATCTAGTAAACAGACGACTGTCTGTGCCACGTCTTCTATGTGTCATAGAGAGAAAATTAATTGAAGGACCTAGACAGAATTAACACAGCACACAATACACTATTTATTTCTTCAGTGAGTTTCCAGCCTCCAGCCACTCAAGCCATCAATAGTTTATTATTATCCTCCAGACAAGGGATGTGAAAAGATCCTTTATGATAAAGATAGAAAACAAAGAGATGCTGAAAATACATAAGAGTATGCCTAAAATGTGACTCCACCTTTTCAGCAAAAACACATACTTAGAATCACAACTGACATAAATAATTCATCAAGCATGCTAATTTCCCATTTTCTGGAGTGTTTGTGTGCCGTTCTAGGTCACATTTCCTGCCAGCTGAAAGCCAAATTAAAAAGAGGGGCTTTGAAATGCATTGGAAAAAGATTATTAACAATATTTACTTGAGTCGTAATGGAGGTGTTTCTTCCTTGTGTATGTTATGATGGCCATACATCCAACCATAAATGATCGGTTGATCATGTGTTCCATATTTTCAAATGAACTGTTGAGCAAGTGATAGTTTAACATAACACAGAAAAAGCCAAACTTGACCAATTTTATTCCTACAAACTGATTTTTATTTTTCAATGATAATATCTGTTTACTGAGTTGCTAACTGTACTTTTTACTGTATGGCCGACAGTCAATCTAGTCATTCAAAAAATGGATACTTTTGATATATTGATTGAATCTTCACAGCATTTATCATTTTTTGAGGTTGGATTAAGTGTTGAGTAGTGTTGAGCGAACCCGGACTGTAACGTTCGGGTCCGTACCGAACTTTAGGGTGTCCGTGGCACGGACCCGGACCCGGACATTTCAAAAATCGTTCGGGTTCGGTCCGGGGTTCTGCTATTTTACTCCACGTGTTGAGAAGCTGCAGGGCAGCCAATCAACAAGCGTTTCACTGGTTTGCCCTTAGAAGCCATCACAGCCATGCCTACTAATGGCATGGCTGTGATTGGCCGGTGCATCATGTGACCCAGCCTCTTTATAAGCTGGAGTCACAGTGCTGCAGTCACATGCTCCTTGGGTTAGTATAGGGAAAGGTAGCTGACGGCGTGAGGGACAGATTTTAGCCATTTTAAGACCTGATCCTGCATCCTGAGATAGATTACTTTACTACTGCTGTCTGTGCTGTTGCTCTGAGGACAGATAGCAGAAATTAGAGATTTCACATACCGCTGCTTTGAGTTGCAGATCAAGCTCTGCATAGAACAACGATCGCTACGAT
>BLSH010445410.1:1018881-1031227 GCA_018402905.1 Glandirana rugosa
TTATGTCCCTATAGGTGAGAGGTTATGCGAGTTATTTCGCATTTGTACGAGTATCACATAGTAATTTTTGTGACTAAATAACGCGTTTACCTTTAAATGAATGTTCTCCATTTGTTTAGTTTCCGTACATTTCACGTATTTGTCGTCCGTTGAGGTCGTCTCCGCACACAAGGTGGAACCCGCCTTCACTGTAGTCACCAACGCTATCTAGCCTTTACCGCAGTTGAGCAAAGCGAAGAGGGTACGTCGCAGTAGTGCCTGGGAAAAAAGACAACTATATAAAAATTAGATACATTATTTTGTAATATAATATAAAACACGGTTTATTAAGGTGCCAATAACTTCTAAATTTGGCACAAAATATAATATAATGTTTTATTACATAGATTAAAAATATATCAACAGAAAAAAGGGTCCGTGATGACGCTGCATGGGAGAAGCGAAACGAGTTGACGCCATTTCCGATCTATCGCAACCACTGATGTCACTTCCGCCCAAGGTGGAACACACGCCTCTGCTGGAGTTGCCTGCTGTTTATGCACTTTACATGCCTTTGATTTGTTTACCTCTTGTAAGTAAATTTCCATTTGCGCAATAAATCAGTGTTTTTAATGATACACTATGAGCATGTTTACGCTTTATTGAGCGTATTGGAGAGTGGATATCCCTGTATTGTTTGGCGATTCCTGCCATCTCGCCACCAGGAGATCTGGGTCCAGTTGGGGTCCACCATCACCAGAATCAGCTTGTTTGACCCCCAGACTGAAAAGCTGTGGGTCCATTCTTTCTGGTGAGTGGGTGGCAAGAGGGGAGTGGCACTTTGCACCTATTATCGTTTGGAGTACTTTTGAAGCACTTTCTTCACTTTATCAAGCATGTAGTCACTTTATGGATAATTGAACTTTGATATTTATTGTGACATATCTAATTGCACACTATTTGTTATGGACTTTATGGATAACTGGACTTTGACATTTATTGTGACATATCTAATTGTACATTATTTGTGATTGCCAAAACAACTGTTTTCTATATATAGCATTCAGGTGTTGGCACTGTTTGTTTTGTTTCTTCAGAAAAAAGGGAATAACAAATACATGGAAAAAAAATCTAAAATGCGTTAAAAACGCAGTGGATCATTTTATCTTAGATATTTACAGACATGATCTATAGTAGGTGGTATTCGTGGAATGATAATCCCAATAATCCCAACATGTTTTGCCAAGTATTAGGCTTCTTCAGGTGATAGATGTTACCATGCCTAAACGAAATAATCAAGGTACAAAAATAAATACACACATAGAAAATACTCATGAATAAACATTATATTAAATATTTGAATATTCAAAATCTGAAAAATTACAAACAACATGACATATTCATATGTGAAATGAGGGTTGGTGAAGGGCACCTTACCAACATATTAAATATCAGGTGTCTCAATCCAAAGAGTAGTAACTTCAATATTCATAAGCCCGCACAAAAAGTTCAGTAGGGGTATAAAACCCACCCAAAAACAGGGCGAAGTAGAATGATGGCCACAGGCCTCCCGACGTATTTCATGTGTCCTCGATCTTTCAGATGGCAATACGTGGTCAGCCCCCCTAACACTTACCTGAGGTCCCTCTATGTCCAGTGATGTCCTCAAGTGTCTCAGCCACCCGAGATTCTCCCTCCTGATTGGCTGAGACACAACAGCAGCGCCATTGGCTGCTGCTGCTGTCAATAAAAGTCAGCTAGCCAATAAGGAGAAAGAGGGGGCAGGGCTCCATGTCTGAAAGGACACAGGGATCTGTGACTTGACTCGGTGCCCCCATAGCAAGCTGCTTGCTGTGGGGGCACTGAACAGGAGGGAGGGGCTAGGATCACAAAAGAGGGACCCGAGAAGAGGAGGATCCGGGCTGCTCTGTGCAAATCCACTGCACAGAGCAGGTAAGTGTAATAGGTTTGTTATTTTTATAGGAAAAAAATAAACTTTACAATCACTTTAACTTGTTTTTCTTTTGGCCTTGGGACCATTGGAAGCTCTCCTCCCCCTGGTCTGTCGGGAGGGGGTGCTATGTCCGGCCTGCGGAGGTCCACCCATGGCGCGCATGCATCGAAACTTTCCATCCCCTCACTGACTGGGAGGCTATGTTCTATCTGGCTGGTGGGGGTCCGGCCATGACGCGCACACGCTGGCTGTATCGAGTCATATGACTCCATGACAGAGCTGGGTGTCTTCAGCGCGAGGTCATTATGTCTGGCATGGCAGGAGGAGCATATATAAGAATCTAACCCCGGCAATGTTCCGGACATGGCGGGGAGCTGTGGTCTGACGTTCCTCTGGTATAACATCAAGGTGAGCTCTATGTCCAGGGGGATTTTATTAATCCCTACACTGTATATCTCTCGAAAGTAATGCATATATGGTTTACTATTATACCTCCCTACTTCTAGCAACCCAGCAAGGAGTGCTTACCCTGAATTACTCCTTAGATGAACAGAGAATTTGACCTGTTACTTGTGGTTACATGCACTCTGACAGATACTAACTGATTACTTACAAGTCTACACACTCCTGGTTATTGTATATGTTTCCATCCCTCTCCCTTACTTGCATATGGCCCTTTGCACTCAACATATCTTTTGCAAAACTGGTATGTATTAACATTGCACTTTTTACTTGTCATTATTAAAAGAAAATCCCCCTTATTTTTCATTTATAGCTGTTTATTGTCCAATTTACTCCTCCTGCGGCTACCATATCTCATTTTTGCCCTGTTTTTGGGTAGGTTATCTCCCCCTACTGAACTTTTTGTGTGGGTTTATGAACATTGAAGTTACTACATTTTGGACTGAGATACCTGATATTTAATATGTTGGTAAGATGCCCTTTACCAACCCTCATTTCACATATGAATATGTCATGTTTTTTGTAATTTTTCAGATTTTGAATTTCCAAATATTTAATATAATGTTTATTCATGAGTATTGTGTATATCCATACCTTAATTTATTTGTTTAGGCGGGGTAACATCTATCACCTGAAGAAGCCTAATACTTGGCAAAACATTTCGGGATTATTGGGATTATCATTTCACAATTGCCACCTACTATAGATCATGCCTGTAAATATCTAAGATGAAATGATCTACTGCATTTTTAATGCATTTTAGATGGTTTTTCCATTTATTTGTTATTCCTTTTTTTCTGTTGATATAATATAATCAATGTAATAAAGCATTAAATTATATTATGTGTCGAATTTGAAAGTTATTGGCCCCTTAAAAATCCCTGTCATATTGGGAGCATTTGTTCTGTATCTTGTTCTATTTCAATGGGATGCGTTGCCTTCAAGATCTCCTCTAGCCAGTTGCTCTTGTACAACAGTGAATAATATGTAGAAGTAAGATTTAATAATCAAAGTGAATAAACACCTCTATAAATATAAAAAGAAAAGTCCAAGGTGTCAAGTTGCAAGTACAACAGTCATGTGAGTCAACATGACACACCACCATAAACAGTGAGTCCAAGAAAAGAGGATGTTAGAAGACTGTGCTGAGGGTTAATTGCATTTGATTGTTGTGTTATCTAGCTCTGGGAAGGAGCAGCTCTATTTGAACTTCCTGCTTCCTGTAGCCAGTGCTGTTCGTTCTACAGCGTGTGAGTGTTCCTGAGTAGTCTGTATCCTGATTTCCTGTTCCTCTGACCCGACTTGTTTCTGACGTTGATTGATCTCCGTCTGCACCAACCCCCAGCTTGCCTACGACCATTCTCCTGCCTGATCCTTGTGTACTTACCTGCCTGCCTGTTGATGACCTTGCCTGCACCTGACGACCCCTCTGCCTACTCCACTTGTACCGCTTTGCCAGCCAGTTGACGACCTCAGCCTGCACCACCACTCTACTACTGCACGAGCCGCAACTGGACCCTTCACACCATCACTAGTGATCCTGTCCGACCCTCATGCCCCCCTGTGCTCCCGAACCTCCTGTCTGCTCTACCAGGGGTTCCCGAACCAGGGCTGTAATAGTGGTTGCTCCCTGCACAAGACAGACTCCACCACCAGGTGCGTGACAGCAACGAACAGCCATGTCTGAGTCTGCGCAGGGAGCACCCTCTGCTAGGGATGAACTTTGTGTACATCTGGCCTTACACAGGCGGTCCAGACTCTGCAGGAGGGCTATACCCAGCTGGAAGAATGGGTTCAGGAACTCTCCATACCTGCAGCTGTTGGGAGTGGCCAGGCCGCAGGTCACACCATAGTGGCCTTACCATCCGAACCCAAAGTCCCCCTGCCAGATAAGTTTTCTGGGGACCGCCGGAAGTTCCGGGGCCTCCGCAACGCTTGTGAACTATATATTGGCCTTCGGCCTCATACTTTCTCGCTGGAAGCTACGAAGATGGGACTTGTTATATCACTGCTACAGGAAGAGCCCCAGGCCTGGGCACATCGGTTGTGGGAGCAGCGAGCCCCAGAGGTCTCCACTCTGGCCCTGTTTTTCCAAGCCATGGCTCGCCTTTACGAAGACCCCCATCAGGCGGCCACCGTGGAGGCTGCATTACATACCCTCCAGCAGGGTTGCCACTCCGCTGAGGACTACATGGCGGAATTCAGGCGGTGGAGCACCGATACAGCATGGAACGATGCCGTCCTCTACCACCGCTTCCGTTTAGGTCTATCTGAATCCCTCAAGGATGAATTGGCCCGTGTGGGGGTACCCTCAACCCTGGAGGCACTCATCAATCTGTCCATCCGGATTGACCGGCGCCTTAGGGAGCGTCGAGCCGAAAGAACCCAGGATCCCTGCGTTCCATCTGGATGCAACCTCGGGTTCCTAGCTACCCCAGACCAACTCCCTTCGCCTCTGCAACCTCCTCCCCCTCTCCTCCGGATACCTCGGAACCCATCCAGCTAGGGCTCCTGCGCCCTTCTCTCACCCCGGAAGAGAGACAACGGAGGTCCTCCCTGAACCTGTCTCTTTACTGCGGAGAACCCGGACACAGGGTGAGATTCTGTCCCGCCACCATGAGCATGTAGCCAAGGTCCTGGGCCACCTCCGGCAGCATGGGCTATATGCCAAGGCTGAAAAATGTGCCTTTGACCAATCAAGAATTCAGTTCCTTGGTCTAGTCATCTCTGTGACCGGTATCACAATGGACCCGCAGAAGGTCTCTACTATCCTGGATTGGCCGGCACGGCACCCACAGACAGGAAAGGGGTCCAACGTTTCGTGGGCTTTGCAAATTTTTACAGGAAATTTATAAAGGGGTTCTCTGCCATCATGACTCCTATCACGCAACTCACGAAACAGAACATCCATTTCCAGTGGTCTCCAGAGGCTGAATCGGCCTTTCAGACCCTAAAATGTTTATTTACCACAGCGCCCATCCTGAAGCACCCTGACCCAGCTTTGCCCTATGTGCTAGAGGTGGACGCCTCGTAAACCGCGGTCGGGGCAGTTCTCTCCCAGAGCCCAGGATCCAAGGCCTTGCTCCATCCCGTCGCGTTTTTCTCCCGTAAGCTATCTGCACCGGAGAGGAACCACACAACGTGGGGGATAGAGAACTCCTGGCAATTAAAGCAGCACTTGAAAAATGGCGGTACCTACTCGAAGGGGCCACTCACCCCATCCTGATATACACAGATCACAAGAACCTGGAGTATTTAAGAACTGCCAAGAGGTTAAAACCCCGCCAGGCCCACTGGGCTCTTTTCTTTTCGAGATTTCTGTTTCACTTGACCTACCGGCCAGGGTCAAAAAACGTCAAGCCGGGTGCCCTCTCCCGAATGTTCTGTGATCCCAGCAACTGTTCCCCTCCAGACACAATTCTTCCTTCTAGGAACTTCCTGCTCACTCAAGAAGATCTGCTGTCACAGATCAGACGATCTCTTGCTGGCTCAACTGGCCCCTCGGATCCCAGGCTGCTGGTCAAAGACGGTCTATGGTGGTACGGTCACCGGATCTTTGTCCCGGTACAGCAACGTCCTGCTATCCTAGGATTGTGCCACGACCACAAATTGGCGGGGCACTTTGGAGCTCGTAAAAGATTTGAACTGCTCTCACGCTCCTTCTGGTGGCCTCTTGCCGTAGAAGACTGCAGGAAGTACACCAACACACGCGCAATATGCGCCCAAAACAAGACTGACAAGGCCAAAGCTTGGGGTCTCTTGAATCCACTCCCAGTGCCTGAACGCCCCTGGACCCGGATAGCGATGGACTTTATTGTCGAGCTACCTCCATCCAAGGGATACACCACCATCTTTGTGGTCGTAGACCGCATGACCAAAATGGCCCATTTTTTGCCTATGAAAGGCACACCTACCGCCGCAGAAACAGCAGAAATCTTTGTTAGGGAAATTATCCGACTTCATGGAGTACCGCTCAATATTGTGTCAGATCGCGGGGTCCAGTTTACCTCCAGGTTCTGGAAGGCCCTGTGTTCTGCATTGGAGATTGAACTGTCCTTCTCCTCGGCCTACCATCCCCAGACCAATGGCCAAACTGAGAGAACGAACCAGACCCTGGAGCAATATCTTCGATGTTTTTCCTCATTCTCTCGGGACGAGAGCATGTAGCCAAGGTCCTGGGCCGCCTCCGGCAGCATGGGCTATATGCCAAGGCTGAAAAATGTGCCTTTGACCAATCAAGCATTCAGTTCCTTGGTCTAGTCATCTCTGTGGCCGGTATCACAATGGACCCGCAGAAGGTCTCTACTATCCTGGATTGGCCGGCACGGCACCCACAGACAGGAAAGGGGTCCAACGTTTCGTGGGCTTTGCAAATTTTTACAGGAAATTTATAAAGGGGTTCTCTGCCATCATGACTCCTATCACGCAACTCACGAAACAGAACATCCGTTTCCAGTGGTCTCCAGAGGCTGAAGCGGCCTTTCAGACCCTAAACTGTTTATTTACCACAGCGCCCATCCTGAAGCACCCTGACCCAGCTTTGCCCTATGTGCTAGAGGTGGACGCCTCGGAAACCGTGGTCGGGGCAGTTCTCTCCCAGAGCCCAGGATCCAAGGCCTTGCTCCATCCCGTTGCGTTTTTCTCCCGTAAGCTATCTGCACCAGAGAGGAACTACGACGTGCGGGATAGAGAACTCCTGGCAATTAAAGCAGCACTTGAAGAATGGCGGTACCTACTCGAAGGGGCCACTCACCCCATCCTGATATACACAGATCACAAGAACCTGGAGTATTTAAGAACTGCCAAGAGGTTAAAACTCCGCCAGGCCCACTGGGCTCTTTTCTTTTTGAGATTTCTGTTTCACTTGACCTACCGGCCAGGGTCAAAAAACGTCAAGCCGGGTGCCCTCTCCCGAATGTTCTGTGATCCCAGCAACTGTTCCCCTCCAGACACAATTCTTCCTTCTAGGAACTTCCTACTCACTCAAGAAGATCTGCTGTCACAGATCAGACGATCTCTTGCTGGCTCAACTGGCCCCTCGGATCCCAAGCTGCAGGTCAAAGACGGTCTATGGTGGTACGGTCACCGGATCTTTGTCCCGGTACAGCAACGTCCTGCTATCCTAGGATTGTGCCACGACCACAAATTGGCGGGGCACTTTGGAGCTCGTAAAAGATTTGAACTGCTCTCACGCTACTTCTGGTGGCCTCTTGCCGTAGAAGACTGCAGGAAGTACACCAACACACGCGCAATATGCGCCCAAAACAAGACTGACAAGGCCAAAGCTTGGGGTCTCTTGAATCCACTCCCAGTGCCTGAACGCCCCTGGACCCGGATAGCGATGGACTTTATTGTCGAGCTACCTCCATCCAAGGGATACACCACCATCTTTGTGGTCGTAGACCGCATGACCAAAATGGCCCATTTTTTGCCTATGAAAGGCACACCTACCGCCGCAGAAACGGCAGAAATCTTTGTTCGGGAAATTATCCGACTTCGTTGAGTACCGCTCAATATTGTGTCAGATCGCGGGGTCCAGTTTACCTCCAGGTTCTGGAAGGCCCTGTGTTCTGCATTGGAGATTGAACTGTCCTTCTCCTCGGCCTACCATCCCCAGATCAATGGCCAAACTGAGAGAATGAACCAGACCCTGGAGCAATATCTTTGATGTTTTTCCCCGTTCTCTCGGGACGACTGGGCCTCTCTACTACCACTGGCCGAGTTCCCCGTCAACAACACGGTTCACTCGGCCATTCTGGGCGAACTACGGCTTTCCTTCCCGGTTCGTCCCTGAGAGTACAGTACCAGCGGTTCAGGAAACCCTAGAATTCTTTGAAAGGAACAACCAGCTCCTACGGGATACGCTTGCCAAAACCACGGAACTCAGTAAGGGAGCCTTTGATAAGAAAAGACGGGGTGAGCTGGAACTCCAACCGGGTAATATGGTCTGGTTGGCCACTAGGAACTTGAAACTGGCTTGCCTATCAAGGAAGTTAGGTCCTAGATTTATTGGCCCTTTCCCGGTGAAGAAAAGGATCAATAGGGTGGCTTACGAACTGGTCCTACCCTCATCATTACGTGTTCACCCAGTGTTCCACGTATCCCTGCTGAAGCCAGTCCCTCCAGACCCATTCCCGGGACGGAAGAAGGCTCCACCAGATCCAGTTCTAGTAAATGGAGAGGAGGAGTTTGAGGTCGAGGCCATCCTGGACTGCCGGAAGAGGGGTAGTGTAACCCAATATTTGATGAAATGGAAGGGATACGGCCCCGAGGAAAACTCCTGGCAACCAGAGTCAAACATCCACGCCGCAGACTTAATTCAAGCTTTCAAAAGGAACCGCCAAGAAACAAGTGTCCATTTGGGCATCCGGAGGCTGCCCCTCAGGGGGGGGGGGGGGGAATGTTAGAAAACTGTGCTGAGGGTTAATTGCATTTGATTGTTGTTTCATCTAGCTCTGGGAAGGAGCAGCTCTATTTGAACTTCCTGCTTCCTGTAGCCAGTGCTGTTCGTTCTACAGCGTGTGAGTGTTCCTGAGTAGTCTGTATCCTTATTTCCTGTTCCTGTGACCCGGCTTGTTTCTGACGTTGATTGATCTCCCCCTGCACCGACCCCCAGCTTGCCTACGACCATTCTCCAGCCTCATCCTTGTGTACTTACCTGCCTGCCTGTTGACGACCTTGCCTGCACCTGACGACCCCTCTGCCTACTCCACTTGTACCGCTTTGCCAGCCAGTTGACGACCTCAGCCTGCACCACCACTTTACTACTGCACCAGCCGCAACTGGACCCTTCACACCATCAATAGTGATCCTGTCTGACCCTCATGCCCCCCTGTGCTCCCGAACCTCCTGTCTGCTCTACCAGGGGTTCCCGAACCAGGGCCGTAAGAGTGGTTGCTCCCTGCACAATACAGACTGCACCACCAGGTGCGTGACAGAGGATAAGTGAATTTCTATGTGTATAGATCATAAATCCATAGCTCCAAAGCCAAGTAATCAGTGATCCACCACCAAATGTATAGCAAGCACACTTATCTGGGTGACAGCCCAGATGATGGCAATTATGATGAAATGCATCAGATGGAGCTTGTGTCAGTGATGTCATTGCATGCTTTGATCCAGTATTTTCTTCCTACTACTTTTCGGACAAATGTTTTTATACAGCACTGTGTTTCATCAGACTTTTGTAAGTGTTTAGTGTATATGTTAACAAACTTTTAGTGATGATTTTACACTATGTGCTGATGCTTGGTATTCCTTTGCATATATCCATGAGATCAGGGCTGGCTCAAGACATTGTGCTGTCTGGGTCCAAGAATGAAATGCTGCCCCCCCCAAAAAAAAAAATTGTGCCCACCAAAAGGCCCCCACATTCATTATTTTGTATCATGATAATAAAAACTAAAATTACATTTATCAGGAAGTCAGATTTACATGCAACAGCACCTTGTCTATTTGCAAAATGATATGACATATAATTATATTTAATTTCAAGGGGTGCACTAGGGCAGTATAGGGGCAGGCTAGGGTAGTATAAGGGCAGGCTAGGGTAGTATATAGACAGGCTAGGATAGTACATGGACAGACTAGGGTAGTATATAGACAGGCTAGGATCGTATATAGGGTGGCACAGTGGTGTAGTGGATAGCAATTTCACCTGGCAGCAAAAGGGTCGTAGGTTCGAATCCCAACCACGACACTACCTGCCTGAAATTTGCATGTTCTCCCTGTGCCTGCATGGGTTTCCTTGCAGGTACTCTGGTTTCCTCCCACACTCCAAAGACATGCTGGTAGGTAAATTAGATCCTGTCTAAATTGGCTCTAGTATATGTATGAATGTGAGTTAGGGACCTTAGATTATAAGCTCCTTGAGGGTAGGGACTGATGTGAATGTACAATATATATATCAAGCACTGCGTAAATTGACAGCGCTATATAAGTACCTGAAATAAATAAATAATAGTATAGGGGCAGGCGGAGCAGACCGGGGGTGTCAGGAACCATGAATCAGACAAAGACAGAAGTTCAGTAAAATCACACTTTTTAATAAAAAGGTATGTTATAAACAGAGTAAACATTGTCAAAACATAGCCAGGGTTCGGTAACCAGAACAGATAGTCAGAGCAAGCCAGTGAAACAGGAGTCCAAACAAATGGAATGCAGGGTCAGGAGCCAGGAGGAGAGTCAGCTGAGCAGGGTCTTGAATCCAGGAACCAGAAGGCAATGTCAAACAGGCAAAGTCTTTCACAGGAACACAGCAGAGATTTCTCCAGAGATGTTGACCAGGCAAAGACATCTGAGATCTGATCCAGGCAGTTTATATAGCTAGGAGTGCTGGCTAACGAGCAGGATATGGACATCAGGTGAGACAGAGTGAAAGCTGAGACTGGCAATTAACCCTCAGCTGAGCAGCTTGCTCTGAGAAGAGAGGGCTGAGCCCAACCCTGACAGGGGGACAGTTGTCATCATGACACACAAAACTGCTGGAAAATAAATCTTGGTCGTCAATTTGCTGAGTAAATAGAAGAGAAGGAGAGGCGGCTGTGGTTCAATTTGCTGCCCCTCTCAAAGTGCTGCCTGGGTCCACTGGATCCACTGGGACCCATGGTAGGGCCCTGCATAAGATGGGAGGTTGACCTGTGAATGCGGTGACCGTCTACATTAGCCCTATCCTAGAGTGCTTGGAGATCTGCAAATAGTCCTTACAGTTGGATTGAACCTTTCTAGGAGTGATTGGAAATCACATCAGCTCAGTTGGCTCAATACCTATGGTATATGGGTCCATTTGCTCTGGTAAGAGTGCTTGCTATATATTTGGTGGTGGATCACTGTTTGGCTTTGGAGCTATGGATTTATCATCTATAGACGTAGAAATTTACTTATCATGTTTTCTTGGACTCACTGTTTATGGTGGTGTGTCATGTTGACTCACATGACTGTTGTACTTGCAACTTGACACTTTGGACTTTTCTTTTTATATTTATAGAGGTGTTTATTCACTTTGATTATTAAATCTTATTTCTACATATTATTCACTGTTGTACAAGAGCAACTGGCTAGAGGAGATCTTGAAGGCAACGCATCCCATTGAAATAGAACAAGATACAGAACAAATGCTCCCAATATGGCAAGGATTTTTAAGGGGCCAATAACTTTCATATTCGACACATAATATAATTTAATGCTTTATTACATTGATTATATTATATCAACAGAAAAAAAGGAATAACAAATAAATGGAAAAACCATCTAAAATGCGTTAAAAATGCAGTGGATCATTTCATCTTAGATATTTACAGACATGATCTATAGTAGGTGGCAATTGTGAAATGATAATCCCAATAATCCCGAAATGTTTTGCCAAGTACTTGTACTTGCAACTTGACACTTTGGACTTTTCTTTTTATATTTATAGAGGTGTTTATTCACTTTGATTTTTTAAACTTATTTCTACATGTTATTCACTATTGTTTATTTACTGATTTTAACCACTTCAGCCCCGGAAGGATTTCCAGCTTTAGGACCGGAGCCTTTTTGCGATTCGGCGCTGCGTCGCTTTAACTGAAAATTGCGCGGTCGTGCAGCGTTGTACCCAAACTAAATTTGCGTCCTTTTTTTCCCACAAATAGAGCTTTCTTTTGGTGGTATTTGATCACCGCTGCGTCATTTCTGATCGCCGCTATAAACAAAAGAAGAGCGACAATTTTGCAAAAAAACCCACATTTCTTACTTTTTGCTAAAATACAAATCCAAAAAAAATATAAAAAAACATTTTTTTTCACCGGTTTTGGCCGATTTATATTCTTCCTCATATTTGTGATAAAAAAATCGCAATCGGAACTGCCGACACACCTGCTAACCACGCGTACTATAGCCTATGCCTACCTGATCCCCTAGACTATCCATGCCATTTACCCTTAACCCACACCCAACACCATAGCCTTATGATTT